>CP139504.1:112316899-112582738 GCA_021014915.2 Artemisia tridentata subsp. tridentata
CTTATGTACATGGGCTGCCTATATATGGGATTTATGTCATCCAGTATAGTCAAAATTTTGAGCTGGTACTTGTTGAAATATAAACTTAACATTTGGCACATATTTTCATACTTCAAATTCAAAGCACACCAAGACAATGACAAATGCTTTGATTACGCACTCGTGTTCTTCTTTACGCTGTTCCTGCTCTTCAAATTTAATCGACCAAGCGTCACAAAAAAAACCAGCACCATCACCACCAAAGTTGCCCATCATTGGCAACCTTCACCAGATCGGGACACTCATCCACCGTTCCTTATACTCTTTATCACAATGTTATGGTAATGACCTCATGCTACTCCATTTTGGGTTCAGTCCCAAGCCTTGTGGTATCCAGGGACGGAGCCAGGAATCAAAAATAAAGGGGGCCGAATTTTTTTCTCAAACTAACAAAGTAGAATAAAATTCTAGAAACATACCTTTATTAAAGATTGGAATAAAGGCCGTCCTCAGCCAATACAAAAGTACTTTCACATAGCAACGTCAAACACTACCAAAAGAAACTAACAAAAGAGCTGTACACCATCAGTAGCTAGCAACATCAAACATGACCAAAAGAAACTACATCATCTAGCGACATCTTGAAACCATTCTATCATACACAATCTAACAAACATACCTACATGTTAACTTTCCAAAATATAAGCACATAACTTTTCCATTGATCACAAATGCCATTCTGTTTCATCATCAGATACATGTGAACTCTCGACTTGCACCTGCTAATAAATAATAGAACTAATTAAACAACTAACTCCTAAGCTATATATAGTAAAACCAGAAAATAAAAGTTAATTATGAGAAGTGTACCTTGGCCATTTGAATCTTGACACGTCTTTTTTTGTTAGAATTGTAAGCATCTATTATCATATCCGTAGTAAATGTGTCAGAAATCTCCCTTTCGATATATATAATCAGGCAATGTTTAAGATAGTCATCACTCATTCCTGTGCGAAGTCTTGTTTTAACAATTTTCATTGCTGAAAAAGCTCTTTCACTTGATGCAGTTGAAACCGGAAGAGTTAATATAAGACGTATCAAGCGGTCAACCAAAGGATAAGATTTTGATTTCCCAGTTTCATGAAGGTCTTTACATAAAGCAGAGAGTTCAGAAACTTTTTTTTAACCTTGGATGATTACGCACATCAAGCAGGTAATGTTGTAACTCACCTTTTAGTTGAATCTTTTCTTCATCAGTGAAGTGCAAAGGATAAAACTTCTTCACCAATTTACAAATATCATCAATCTTGAA
The DNA here is from genome assembly GCA_021014915.2 of Artemisia tridentata subsp. tridentata. Lineage (NCBI taxonomy): Eukaryota > Viridiplantae > Streptophyta > Magnoliopsida > Asterales > Asteraceae > Artemisia > Artemisia tridentata. The sequence goes on from CP139504.1 coordinate 112,318,191, forward strand.
GGACTTTCTTGGATCTAGAGCAACACTAAGGCGAAGAAGTTCTGTTATAGATTCATTAAATCTAGAGTTCAACTCTACTAATTGAAGATCAATAGCAGAATAGAATACATCAACGCATGATCACAAATTTGCAAGTAGATCAACCATGTATCTCAACAAGTATATTCTCTATGATGGTAAGGTATTAGCAGCAGCCCCTTTTGGTGGCTACTAGAGGCAAGCTAAAAAACTTATTGTCCACCACTTGTTGAGTAAAAATAAGATGCAAACTTTTAGTGGACTTAATTAGAGACCAAGAAATTGTCAATACTATGCATGATATATAAATGTGTGTGGAAGTTAATAAGGCTGTGAATTCTACTGACTTGTTTTTGAAACATTCAGATAGTGTAATATGTAGGGCGATTTTTGGGAGGAGTTATGAAACTAATGAGGATTCAGAGATCAGAAACAAGCTTAATTAGGTTACAAAGGAGTTTTTTTGATGTTTTTTCTCATTTATATTTTGAGGATTATATTCCTCGATCAGCTTGCATGGATTGATTGTATTAAGGGGCTCAAATCGTAAAGTTGAGACCCTTGCCAAAGATATTGATGAGCTTTTGGAGGTAGTAGTAAAAGAGAGGCTTGTAAAAATGAATAGTGGAAAAGCCAATCATGAGCTTGGCGAAGGTGTAGAACCCTTCCTCGGTGCATTGTTTAGGATTGAGAAAGAGGGATTTTTGTCCGAAAAAGATAGCATCAAGCCCTTCCTTATGGTACGAGTTATTTCAATCTCATCCTCTCCCACTCGCTAAACAAAGTTTTGCAACTATACATATATCTTCAGATCTTTGAATACTTCAACTTTTAAATTGCAATACTATAAATTAGAAAGTTTGTGTTAATTATCACTTTATAATTATAACCATATAAGCAATTCTGGTTTTTGCATAAATCTGGTTATTTGCTTATTTTTAAAAGTAAATAAACACATGGAAATAAGTAGGTTCTAACTACTTACTAACGGATAAGCAGTTTCAAATACACTATCCCAGAAACCCCCTTAGCTTGCTGTAACTTGACTGTGATTGGCCAGCTATCTAGCGAACCATAGCAAATATTGTCTTAGGGACCGATTAATTACAAATTTCTTGCTTGTTAGGAGAATTTTACATTCTGATATCATCTTTTTTTTTTTTTTTTTTTTTTTTTTGGATTTGTACATATATAGGACTCTTATGTTGCGAGCATAGAGACAACATTAGCAATGTTAGAATGGGTGATGGTGGAGCTTCTCGCACATCCTAGTGTGCTAATTAATGAAACTGCAGGCGGGTGTTAGGTAGATTGTAAGTGGGAAGCAACACATAACTGACGATGATGTGGAGCAGATGAAGTACTTGAAAGCTGTGATCATAGAGACTACACGACTCCATGCTCCAACTTTACCATTTCCTCGAGTTGCAATGCAAGATGTGAATATTCTGACGTAATTAATACGCCGTTAATTATCATAATTCCATTATTGGGCCTTGAGTATTTCCTATAAATAGGAACAGATGAATGCATGGAACGATGCAGAAAACATAAACACTTGAAAGCGAACAGGTTCTTGCTTTGTGCCTAAAACAAGAACAAACACTTGGTCTTATCCCATAGAGATATTCATGTAACCCATGCATTATCTATATCCAATTGGGAGCTGCTTAAGAAACTAACAATCAATAGAAACTTTGTGATAATCAATGGGTGTTGCTATGAAACAGATGGTTTCCAATTTCTCCAAATTGGATAAGGTTGAAGGGATTGATTTCAGAAGGTGGCAAAAGAAAGTGCATTTTCTGTTGTGAAGCATGAGAGTGGTGTTTGTCCTGAGCACTCCTATTCAAGAGGATGGGGATGATGCTACTGTGGAAGACATAAGGAAAAGGAGCAAGTGGCAGAATGACGATTACATTTGCAAAGGTTTAATCCTCAATGGTATGTATGATCCTGGTATGTGTTAATTCACATACCTTTTCTTTATCAAAAACGGACTTAAAAAGACCAAAAGCCAACCATTAATGCCGAATATATGCTTGTTTTTGTGTTTGTGTATGTGCAGGTAAAGGATATAAGAAAATGACGAAAAGAAATGTGGAAACTTGTTTTAGACCTGCTTGCATCTACTAAAACAAGTTACGTGGTCGTTTATGGGCTCAAGGCTGTTAGACCTTGATCTAGGATATTGACTATGTTAAGAACAATGATAATATTGACGGAATATTCTATGAAAGAAACAATACTATCACAACAAGGTTTTTTCAATTTCACCGTTTGTTATTCAATTTAAGCCCCAATGTTACTTGATCAATTATAGCACGGTTACACTCTAACAGGGATCGAAGATCCTTGAGGCTAAACAAACCTAACAACATTAGACCCCATGTCTAATGTTCCTCACACACACTCATTTGATGTTTTACATTTTGACACCCTTTGGTGTTTAAATTCTAAGCATACTAAACACTTGTAAAATATTATGGTGATTAACACAACTAATCACACTTTTTATCTAAGGGTATGATCTCCCTTTTATAGGTTAAAGGAGATCATTTACAAATTGATAAGCCTTGTCATCTTTTTGCTTGATCAAATATCTAGATATTATTTTCATTATATGAATGACTCATATAAATAATATCTTCTTCAATCTTATCCATCCAGCAGCAGGATGACTCACTGATCAACAACAGCTTCATTTGCACTACCGGCAGGAACGGATACACTATCGGCAGGAACGGTTACTACCAGCAGGAACAGTTGTACTATCGGCAGGAACAGACCAGCAGGAACATATACACTATCGGCAGGAACAGATCTGTTTACAGAATATGTTTTGTACCAGCAGCAGTATCTACTCAGCGTATTTTGCTTATCATTTCAGTATTTCTTCATGTTTCATTCTTCTTGTTTTGTACCATCAAATCTATGAAAATATAATTCCCAACAATCTTCCCCTATTTGATGATTACAAAACAAATACGTTCTTGTACGAATTTCCCTAGACGAAGTAGAGAAATTGAGATAATTAAATCTCACCATGAATGAAATCATACTGTCTTCCCCTTAATCTATGCTATCCACCACATCTCTTCCCCTTTTTGTTATCAACAAATAGAGAATATTACAAATATGATCTTTACAACTACAAACTAATATTAATCAATAGTAGTAAGAATCAATAACTTTCCCTTGTGGTGTTGCACAAATACAATAAATGGTTATACATCTAAACATTTAAGCTTCCCCTGAAACCCATATGTTAACCATTTCGAATCTTCCATTCTGTAGGCTTTTATGATTGATGAAGAAAAACGAACCATTACCAACTTGTTGATGAAGCTGAATAAACCATCCTTGTGTCCTATATCTTGTACTAAAACTGACTTCGAACGTATACCCATGTATAGGGAGACCTTAATCTCTTGACAATAAACTCATCTTCTATGAGACACTGAGCACTACAATGTTACTCCTTTAAGTGTTTGTCAATTCATAGTCACTTGAACGAACGAACAAGTTATCTTTAAAGTGTAGTCAACCACTTTAAGATATGATAAGAACACAATTTTGAAAATTTCAACTTTAACTTCAAATAAGCAACAAATAATCTTTTTCACCAATAATAACTTGATAAACAAGCCTTTAATCTTTTAAGAACCAACTCTCTTCTGTGTGTGATTCTTCCCCTTTGTGTGTGAACCTTGAAAGAAAACCAAAAATTCGACCATACCTTAACTGTTTCTGCAGCAGTTTTCAACGATGCATATCTTGCAACCTAAGGCTCAGATTGAAGATCCCTCCGGTGAGAATCTACCTTGATATACCAAGAACCTTCAACAAAAAATTCAGCCCGATCCAACGGTTAACGAAGGAGTTATATCCTTTGCAAAACTGCTTTGCAGAAAGTTGCGAAAAATTAAGCAAAAACGAAATTTTCTTCTTTCTTCTATAAAACCTTTTCTTTTCCTAAATCCAGAGCCCCCCCGCTCTGATACCAATTATGGAAACTTGTTTTAGACCTGCTTGCATCTACTAAAACAAGTTACGTGGTCGTTTATGGGCTCAAGGCTGTTAGACCTTGATCTAGGATATTGACTATGTTAAGAACAATGATAATATTGACGGAATATTCTATGAAAGAAACAATACTATCACAACAAGGTTTTTGCAATTTCACCGTTTGTTATTCAATTTAAGCCCCAATGCTACTTGATCAATTATAGCACGGTTACACTCTAACAGGGATCGAAGATCCTTGAGGCTAAACAAACCTAACAACATTAGACCCCATGTCTAATGTTCCTCACACACACTCATTTGATGTTTTACATTTTGACACCCTTTGGTGTTTAAATTCTAAGCATACTAAACACTTGTAAAACATTATGGTGATTAACACAACTAATCACACTTTTTGGTTGTGTTTGGTAACCCATATTATTGGGAGATTATGGGAGCTACAGCTTTTTTTTTCACAAAATAATCTATTGTCCAAAAAGTAGTATCGTTTGGCTGCCAAGATTAAGAAAGATTATAGGAAAAATAATCTCTAAAATTAAAAGTTCATCCAACCAGCTTTTCAGAAAGGACTAGAGATTATTTTTTTGTATAATTACCATTTTAACCTTCAAAAAACCCACGTTCATTATAAATCATAATAAAACCCTACTTTCACAGCCCCAAAACATACGGCCATCAAACTGAATCCGCTGATAGAAATATATATGTATTGAACTCTTATCAATATTAATCTTCCACTTGTAAACATGACGAGAATCAACAAGTACCCTATATATGTAGAAAAGGGGTACCTACTTTCAACGTAATGGCAACTTGCGATTTTGCTACTTTAATATGGAATGCACATCGTGGATGATAATTTAACATCATTTTAACGTTGTTTGTATTTTTACATGGATTTTCATGCAATGCTACATATTTATGATTTATATCAATAATTTTATTTACTATTCTTATTCATGTTGGGTTTGTTATTTGTATGTCCAATTACGCCATTTTACACTTTTAATTTACAATTACAGCTAGTTTGCCAAACACTACTACAAAAAAGCTACATTTTTAATCTTTTTCAACACCAGCACCAGCACCAGCACCAATAATTTTTGCCAAACACACCCTTTATCTAAGGGTATGATCTCCCTTTTATAGGTTAAAGGAGATCATTTACAAATTGATAAGCCTTGTCATCTTTTTGCTTGATCAAATATCTAGATATTATTTTCATTATATGAATGACTCATATAAATAATATCTTCTTCAATCTTATCCATCCAGCAGCAGGATGACTCACTGATCAACAGCAGCTTCATTTGCACTACCGGCAGGAACGGATACACTATCGGCAGGAACGGTTACTACCAACAGGAACAGTTGTACTATCGGCAGGAACAGACCAGCAGGAACAGATACACTATCGGCAGGAACAGATCTATTTACAGAATATGTTTTGTACCAGCAGCAGTATCTACTCAGCATATTTTGCTTATCATTTCAGTATTTCTTCATGTTTCATTCTTCTTGTTTTGTACCATCAAATCTATGAAAATATAATTCCCAACAAGAAAGACAAAACAGATGAAAACGAGCACGAGAATGAAAGAGTGAGAAAAGCTGAGGCTGGGGATATAATTTTACAAGTTTCTATCAGTCATTAATCCAAAAGACCTCAAAACCAAAGCTTATTGATAAATCATTTTCATCAATGGTCCTAAAACCTTTACACTGTTAGTCCCTAGATTTTGCAAAGTTAGTCCCAAACTAACTTTTGTTAAATCTATTACTAATAAAAATATCCAACCACATAAAACAATTCTCAAAATCCAGTCCAATCTCACAAGCCCATGTCCAGCCCAACCATTATTTAAAATCCGGACCCAACCAATTATTATAACCCGGATCTCAACTTAAAATCCGGATCCACCATCCCTTTTTAACCCGCATAGTCAACCTAATTAAAGCTGGGTCAAACAATAACTAAAAAAGGCGGGTTAAAATGAAATCACTGTTCATTATCCCTTACACCACATTTACCCTGCTCACTTATGTACTCACCTCTTCTAGAAGCTGACACATCAGAAGATGAGCTCATATGGTGTCCACGTTGGCTGGTTGAAGCATTCTCATTGGTTAAGGATATGTGGCATTTTATTGGACGGCTGAGATTGTAGAGATGATGTTGACATCTCAATTGGATGGCTGGGATTGGATCAAGCAAACCCTAGAAGGTCCTCTTGAGGCTATAAATAGAAGACCCTTCACTCACAATGGATATCTCTCTTTTTAGCTTTTTATTTTAAGTCATTTTTTTTATTTTTTATTTGTTATAATAGCTTATTTACTGCTTTTTATCTTAATTCCTGTCTTTTTTATAAGCTTTGTAATCATTTAAGATCATTAATGAAATACAGTTTGTTTACTTATCTTGTCTCTTTTCAATTTATGTCTTAATACTCTATTATGTTCAAAATAAGCTAAAATAAGCACTTATTAAGCACTTTACTTAAATTGCTTTTTGGAACTCAAACTAGCTCACTTATAGCTTACTTTGAGCTTTTATGGTCTTAATTTAAATTATACTCAATCACACTCAAATTACCTTGGCATATTGTGGAATAAGCTCTTGGATGATAAGCCAAAAAGAGAAGGGCTTATTGGACTTTACCAGCTTGTTTCTAACAAGCTGGAGCTTGTAGATCAGCTCTTGGAGCAATTTTATGTCCTTGTTTTTGCAAAGGACAAAGTGAGTTCTATTTTTCATCATTTTACTATTGAAACTGCTTATTTATATGCTTATTTGTGTTTATTTGTCTTATTTGTGCTTAATTGAAGTTGATTTGTAACTTTGCTTGGTTATTTCATTGAGATTCATCATATTGTGCTTAATTGTGGAATTTGAGGTCTTATTAGCATATAAGCTTAGCTTATGCACTTTGCTCATGCTGATTTCTGCTTGTAAACACTCTAATGTACTTAACATTAATCTGTTTTCACAAAAATGTGGGTTTTGCATGTTAAAATAAGCTTAAAATCAGTTTAAGGTTCTGTTAAGGGGTGTTTGGCATAAGCATTTTAGTTGACTTTTAGGCTGATCTATTGAGTTTGACCATTTGGATTGTTTTAATTTAGCTTTGTTTAAGTGTTATTAGCTATTATTTAGTTGTTTTGAGCTTAGATTAGTGGATTTGTAGATTTAAGTTGGATTTTCTAGTTTTGAGGTTTAGAACAATTAAATAGAGCTTAATTGGTTAAAACAGTAATATGCTCTTTTTAGTGAAGTTTGTATGTTCAAACTAGTGTTATAAGTTGATTGTCTTGTGTTGGTTACATTTCATAAGGTTTTTATGCCTTTTTGCTCTAATTCAGTTAAAATCATGCATCAGTAGCCATTTTTCCACATCAGTACTGAGTAGCAGCTTTTATAGGTCATTATTAGTGCATATTTCTTATCCACAGTACCTGATTTTCATTTTCCTATTTGTTTGCTTATTGTATTATGCTGTTTTCCAACTTCCATGTTAGTTCTCAGCTTTTTAAATGCTTATTTGTGGTTCCAAAAAAATGTTAGATCAGGTCTGCAAATACATTGCATTAGTTTGAAATTTGTCTCAATAGCCTTCTTTTAAGCTAGTTTATAAGCTCTATATAAGCTCTCTAGAATCTGAAAATCATTTTGCTAGTAGTTTGCTAGTTGCTTATTTCTATTTTTCAATCTCTAACTTAATACTCAGCTTAATGATTGCTTTTTAGTGCCTTAAAAAGCACTAGATCAGTCTATTTAACGAGGTCTTCAGTTAGCCATTTATCTCATCTAGACTTTTTCTTAGCTTATTAATAAGCTCTTAAATAAGCTCTTTAGGGTCTGATTTTTGTTTTATTAGCTTTTTGGTTGTTGAACTTTATATGTTTTAAATTTTTAGGGTTTTGCTTATTGTGCTAGAGCTTATTTTTAAGCTCAAAAATTGCCTAAGAGGGCTGTTTGGATATGCATATTAGTCCTATTTGCTTAATTTGTAATATGAGTTTATTTCATGTTTGGAACTGCTTATTTAGGTTCATATTTGCTTATTAGTTTAAGTTTTAGTTTTAAATAGCTTTTTAGGGATTCACATAAGCTTTTATAAGCTTATTTGAATTAATCAGTTAAGCACTTAAGCTTTGTTCATCAGATCACAGTCCTGAGCAGCCTTTTTCCTAGCTAATTATTAAGCACTCAATAAGCTTCTTTTAGGTCTTCTTTTCTGTTTTTAAGCTCTTTGGTGGATGAATTTTATATGTTCTCAGTTTTTATAGTCATTTCTAATTGGTTTAGTGCTTATTATTAAGCTCAAATTTGCATACTTGGTTTGTTTGGTTTCATAATTTGCTTATTTTGATTCTGAGCTTATTTAGTAGTTTAATTCTGCTTTTTCAGGTTTATATTTGCTTATTAGTTTAGGTTATAAGTTCTTAGTAGCTTTTTAATATTTCACACAAGCTTTTATAAGCTTGTGTGAGCATAAGTTAGTAATTTTAAGTCCTTATAGTCTTATAAGCAGTCTGATTTTTAAAAGCTTTTTCTGGCTTATTTTTTTAGTTCTAAAAATATTTCTTTTACAAAAGTTTTTTATTTTCAGCTTATTAAAAAGTCCCAAAAAGAAAATTTGCAAAAAAAAAAAAAAAAAAAAAAAAAAAAAAGAAACCAAACAAAAAATATTCGACAATCAAGCATTAAAACCAAGGTTTTCAAGATCGGGATCCTACCTAGGATCGTTTTCGTCTTTACAAGATCGTGATCGTAAGATCGGATCGGGATCCTAAGATCCTACCATAATGCTTTTTTAATGATCATTGTAATATTATTCAAATCTACAAATTATTATATATTATAAACATGAAATTATATGAATATTTTATGAAAATGTTGTTCTAAATTATGAATATGGAATATTTAAGAAGAACCACATGTTGTTTTTTAAATTATATAAAAACATAAACCATAAATTTGTAGTTTTTTAGTTTGCGGTTCGAGAAAAGTAAGATCGGATCGGAGTAGATCTTAAGATCCTATGGTCAAGATCGAGATCCTATAAGATCTTAAACTTGTTAAGATCCTACGTAGGATCCGGATCGTTTTTGCTTCGTAGAATCGTAAAATCGTAAGATCCTAAGATCAAGATCGAGATCTTAACAACTATCAAGGATTAAAACTAAAAACACTAACGTAAATCTCAATTCAAATCTCGTTGGGAAAACGACCTCGGAAGATCAATTTATCACTTGTCCTCAAGTTAATCTTGGTTCTAACAGGAATACAAAATATTAAAACTGCCCCGTATACTACAACCGATATCAGTTTTTGGCGCCGCTGCCGGGGAGATTTGTTAAGATTTTTGCGTTTTGTTTAGCGTTCGTGCCTTGAAGATCCTTTCTTTTGAAAGTTTATTTTGTTAAAAATTTGAAAAAAAAAATCTAAAAATATTTTCCTTTTTCTAAATCTTTTCAAAAATCCAAAAATATTTTTTTTAATCTTTTTCAAATATCTTTTTTATTTTTCTAAAAACTTAAAAAAATAATAAAAATAATAAAAAATGATAAAAAAAAAGTAAGTATATATACAAAAATAATAAATAAATAAATAATAATTATGTTTCGAGAAAATCTCATTTCTTCACCCTTTCACCCCCATGATCTTCGGACCATGGAGGACTTCTTCCGTCCTTCACTCATCGGTAGAGGAGGACCGATCGCTCCGACACCAGTTCATGAAACCGAGTTTGAATTAAAAAATCACATGATTGAGCTTATTAGACAAAATTGCCAATTCCATGGATTTAAAGATGAAGATGCAAACCAACACTTAGACATATATCTATCGATCACTCAATTCATCAAGCAAAATGGAGTTTCCAAAGATGTCCTCAATCTAAATCTATTTTCATTCTCTTTGACTCACGATGCTGAATTATGGTTTTATCGTCTTAAAACTCATTGATTGCTCCCAAACGGTCAACTTATATCGACCAAGGATATTGGTTAACTAAAGTCAAACACTTGAGGTCAACTAACCAAGGAGTACAGAGTATCCCCGGGTCGTTAAGTCCCAGCGAGGTGTGAAATCTGTAATACAACGAATCTGTGATCGGGTGAATATTGAACAGGAAAGGGTTTTGAGTGATTTACACTAAGGAATAAAAGAAAATAGCTTAAATAAGCTAATAGAACAAGTATGTGAAGGAAAAATACTTAGAAACGTTTAAAACTTAAAAACGCGTACGTTTAATTTAAATTTACGTAACTGAACGAAATAAAAAGTGAATTCTTATCAATACAAATCCCACGGATGTGAAATTTATATCTTTGGAATCCTAATAATTAAAAGAAAATTATTGGAAAATTTAAAATTATTTATATGACTATTTAATTAATTATTAGTAATTAAAAACTAATTAATAACTATTTAAACTAATTTAAATTATTATGAATACTAAATGAAAAGTAATAATTATGAAATTTTTTCTATAAATACTATATGATAGCAGAATACTAGGAAAAATATAAAAAGTTAGATAAGCCCACTAATAAGCTGAATTGGGCAAATAAGCAGTTTAAATAAGCACTTCAAATAAGCAAATAAGCACTAGAATGCACCAAAAGCTCAGGTATAGTGTAATAGACCTAAAAAAACCTAATTCAACTCAAAAAACTAAAATAAGCCCAGGCCGTCAGCTAGAAAAGCAATGAGCAGTTTGCAACTAGAGTGGCAAACTACCCTGCTTGTGGCTGATTTTTAAGCACTGTAATAAGCTCTAAAACACAAAGTAAGCATAGATATGAAAAGCCTGCTATGTGGGCTTCCCAAAACAACAATTTACACAAGCTAAAGCCAAATAATGAACAAGTTGCAAGCTATTGAAAGTGGCTGATTAACCTGTACACAGGGCAAGTTTACTAAAAAGTGCTAAAAGAAAAGCAACAAATAAGCAGTTTAACTAAGCTAATAAAAATAACTAAAAATAGTCTAATGAAGGTGAGCAGCAAAATATTATGATCCTAAAAGCACAAGACTAGAAACCTAATATTAAGGCCTAGAGAAAATTAACAAATTTAATCAAAAACTTACTAACTATGAATTTTGACTTTTTAAGGATATGAACTATGTTGACTAATATGAACTTTGGCTTGATTCTACTTACTGATTATGATGTTATATGTTAATATTAGACTAATTTAAGCTGAATGACTAACTTATGTAGTGATGTGATGAGATTAAAAGTCCTAAAATCTAACAGTGAACAAATGAAATGGATCAAAGGTTGATTTTTACTTTTTATCAAACAAGACCTGGTTTTATTGATCAAACTGAAGTATTAGAACCTAATGAAGCATGTTACTACAGATAACAACAAACAATACACCTTGAATCACAGAGATACTAGCAGATCCAAACACACCTTAAAGTAACTAGATTTATGATTTTCAAATGGTTTTACTGATTTAAGCCTCAATTTCAATTCACAAGGTTAAATTATGATGAAACAAACTTAAATTAACACAGAGCAACCACTGTTAACCACAAAACATCATGAATCAATATTATGCTTATTATGGCATTAAAAAGTAAAACTTGAGCATTCATGAAAACTACTGAACAAGTATGCAACCTTAAGCAATAACTTAACTATCATGAACCAATTAAGCCTAGAACCACAGAGATAAACACCACTTAGCTATAGAACAGTATTATGCAAAAGAGTGAAAACAAGCTTACAATTTGCTTCCAAGCAAACATCCAAGAACCAGGACCAATAGAACACACCTATAGGCTTTCCACAAAGCCTCTAACCCAAGGGCAATCCAAATTTTCCCTTGCTCCAAGCTTTCTTCATCATCTCAACTGATTTTTGAATTTCCATAAGTGAGCTTATAGGAGCTTAATGGAACAAGTTTTAACAACATTCAACAATAATTAAGTAAATTTGTCAAATTTACTTAAAAACGCCAAAACTGAATTCGTAAAAGGTAACTTGAAATTAATGGAAAAGATAGTTTAAATTACACAAATTAAACTGATTACAACACTTTTTAAGTAATGAGTACAACTGGAAAGTAAATTAAACTAAGTACGACATGTTAAAAATAAAACTACACTACCTATTTTTCTACTCAGCTCCTTCCTTCAAATATATAGATATTTTGAGGTTCCAGCTGTTCTCTAATACTTTCCCACTTCATTTTAGCCATTGGATCCTCTGTAATCATCCCAACCATCCAAATCACTTTTTGGCGCAAAAAGTCTAAAAGCAGGCATGGAGTGGTTTTTGAGCAATTAAGGAAATTTGTTTAGTTGTGATGGTGGAGGAGGTGAGGTGTGATGTAGAGTAGCCAGCTGGGGGGTGGAGGTGGCAAGAAACCAGGTGGTTTCGCATTGCAGTGAGGGAGGAGGGAGATGAACAGTGGGAGTGGTATTTGACCAGGGGTTTGACCCTGGTTTTATATAACGGGGTTTGTTTGTTTGGGCTTTAGGATTGGGCCAGGGTGAATAAAGGGTTAATGGGTTTGGTTATTTGGGTGGGTTTGTTTATTTTGGGTTATGTATAAATACAAGGATCCATTTGGTTTATAGTTAAAACAAGCCCAAGGACCAAATATGAATAAAGCTGAAAGTTTAGGGACTGAACTGCCAATTATGCGAACTTTGCTCGTTTTTTCATCTGTTTTCAATCCTTTTGCACTTGAAACATATAAAAACACAATCCAGGGATATTTTCTGTATTTTGAGGCATTTCTAAGTGTTTTTAAATGTTTTTGCAGTTCAGATGGGACAAAAATGATGAGTATTTACACACTCATCACTCATTCTATTCATACTTGGGAAGAGATGGTCTCCAAGTTTCTATAAAAATACTATCCTTATTCTAGAGCATTGCAACTTAGAAAAGATATCTTGAATTTTCAGCAATTGCCCAAGGAATCAGTATTTGAAGTTTGGGAAAGATTCTAATCATTGTTGCGGAAATGTCCTGATCATAGAATTTTGCTTCTTGATAAAATCCTAACCTTTTATCATGGCATAACTACGATTGATGGAGACAAAATCATGTTGGCTGCCGGTGGTAATCTCATGCGGAAGACTCCTCAAGAAGCATATAATTTGATCGAGAATATGACACAACATCATTATCAGCGGGACACTGAGGTCCAGTATCATTCTACCAGTGTTTTGAGTGATCATTATTCCGATTACAATTCCGCAGTGAGTGCACAAATTGAGATCCTTGGCCAGCAAGAAAAGTATATAAGTCAAAGTTGTCAATCTCAGCCAGGACTAGGTCATCCAATCACCGTTCATTTTACATACTCCGATGAGTGTGATGAGGATGAACCTTTAAAACAAGAAAACATTCAGAGATCAATTCATCCTTTGAGTGGCAGTCCCTCTCCCTCTTCTGATCCTGTTGTCGTGTCTCTCTCCCCATCTCTTACCTCCTTCAGGGATAGTGATTTTTGTTTGGAATAGACTGACGCCTTTCTTGCTCTTGATGATACGATTTCACCTAAAAATAATAATGGATTTTATGATTCTGAGGGAGATATTCTTTTTCTTGAGAAATTATTAAATGATGATTTCGCGAAAGATCTCCCTCTTAAAGAGAAATCTGAGATCAATCCACTCATTAAGGAACCTTCAGATACCTTTTTAATGGGGAATAAGGAAGTCGAATTCAATCCTCTTAAGGATATTGATGACCTTGTTCCAATCCTAAGGGTATCCGAGAAACCTTTCGATCTTCCTGATTCTATTTCACATACTTTCGACACGACTATCACTAATCCTTTGATTGATTTCGATTCTGAATTTACTCTTAAAAATGAGGAAAGTGATAAGTCTAAAAAGGAGACAAAAATGGACAAGGTGCATATTTATAGCCCACAAAGTACCGCACATGTCCCACCTCCGTATATCACGCCTGAGTCAGAGCCAGAGCTTGAAGAATCTCTTGTTGTTCCTACGACAAGAGATAAGCCGGTTTCAAATACCGCCAACTTATTAGTTGACTTACATGAGAAACTGGTGACTCTATTGGCCAATCATGGAAAGATAAGGATTGATACGACGAACCTTCGTTATTACATCTTTGACTCGTATCCTATCTTAAGAATCCTTGGCCAACGACTACTTTCTTCTTTATCATATAGTCGTTGCCTCATCTTACTTGAGGGATTCTCAAAAATTCATTCATTAGATTTATTCCAGTCTGGTGACGAGAATGAAGTATTTGATCCCGGAATATTTGTTATTGCCGGTCGACTAAGAAGTTTGAAAGAAATTCCATCGAAGATTGAACCATCCCACCCTTGCAACCTTAATGTAAATTAAATTCTGGGCGAGTCAAGCTTAGCGACTCGATAATAAACACGCACTTCTCGAGAGGCAACCCGTGTCTATCTTCTTTCTATTTTCTAACAAATGTAACGTGAAGAGGCCCTCCTCTTCTATTTCTCGTGTTTCATGTTTGTTTATTTTATGTACAGGATTTGCCTGAATTATGAAGACTCTCGTGCTCGTGGTTTTGTCTTTCCTCCACTCGAGTTTCATCCTTCAGTGCTTATTGGGAAATCCGATATCCTATATCTTATCGACTAATGTTTATCTATTAGCATAATTAATAAACGGCTTTAGATTTGCATAAGAGGACCCTTATCTCAAAACATTGAGGACAATGTCTCGTTTTAGTCTGGGGGGGGGGGTTAATCTTTCAATTTGATTTTACCTTGCATTTTGCCGTATACTCTCGCAACCCCGTTTTTCCTCCAAAAAATGAAAAAAATGAAAAAAATGAGAAAATTTAAAAAAATTTTGCAAAAATATTATAAGTGTTTTGACACATTATTGACTTTTCGTTAGTGAGAGTAGGAATAAAATTTTGACTTGATCGAGCGTGTTGAGGTCAAGCTTGTCCCCTTAACCTTTATAATTGAAAGTTGTGCTAGTCTCTTATACAAGAAGCTATAAAAGGCGAATTCTAGCAAGAACTTGCAAGTTTCTATAATTGACTTTAAATATGCGCATCTTGATTTTATTAGACTAAGCATTCGCGGATCTTATTATTTAAGATTTTAAATTTGCGAAGAACGAGAAATGATAGAGTTAAAAATAAGTTAGATGCTAAGCGTGGAGTAGTTGGGTCTCTTTAGAGCCCATTGAGGTTAATTGTGACTTTTTGCTCCCATCAGTTAAAAAACCAAAAAATATAAATTTTTAAATAATTAAAGGTGCACGGTTTTGGCGATAATTAGTTTTTACTCCTTTTTTCTAAAATTTTTGCTTATAAGAGTTGGGTACACATCAAGGTACTGCCAGTGTTGCGGGGAAATAATACAACTGATTCCTGATAGTACGTGCTATTGTTTCAGATGTTGAAAGACTGCAGGACTCGGGATTCAGCCCCTAATTAATATGTAAAAAAACCGAAGCCGAAATAAGACTAATGTTTCCTGGCGGTTCGCTCCCGTTGACTCAGTTGTTTAAAGGGTGGAGGTAATAATAATAATAATCCAAAGCCGATAAAAGTTTTCTGTTTCCTGACGGTTCGCTCCCGTTGACTCAGACTTCAAAAAGGCAGAGGAAATTCCCAAGGTCATAATAGGCTACTGTTTCTTGACGGTTCGCTCCCGTTGTTGCAGTTGTTATAAAGGGCCGAGGGCTAATATTCTTAATAATAATGATAATAAAGCCAAATTTTGACTCCGGGGATATCCTAATAAAAGCTTCTGTCTCTTGACTCGTAGATGAGTTGTTTCGGTCGTAATAAAAAAGATATCCCTAAAATCATGTTAAGTTAGGACCTTGATGTGGACCTCATTTTTATGGGCAATGGTTTTCGAGAGAAGTATTTTAAGCTAGTTAGCGTCTAAACTTAGTGCCTTTATCGGACTAAAAATCTATGAAAACCAGAAAAAAACTCATTTTTCATAAAATACTTAGAGGAAATAGGAATAAGGGAGCAAGGAGTAGCTATGCGTACACAATTAGCATCTATGAGTAATGTTGGCATCTAACTTGTGTTTAACAATGATTTCGTTTTTAAGCTTGGTTTGGGGACTCGTGAAAAATCAAGGACGATGAATTTTATCCATATGGACGCTTTTTTATGAAAAGTGCTTCTTACTCCGTGATCCTAAAAGTTATTGTGAAATAATGAAGGTCAACATCCCGTCATATCAGAAAAGTACAAAAAAAAAAACAATAGTATATTTAATAAAATGGTGAAACGGGGCGTTTTTGGAACTATTGATTTCTCAATCTCTTTTGAGGAACATTTTGCTACTTTTCAAAATCTTTAGTAGAAAGAGGTTGAAATTTTTGGTTTTAAAAGTGTGATGTGATGACATTGCATGAGGACACGGCAATAACTTAGGCTGGGGGATTTTGGTATGTGTTAATTCACATACCTTTTCTTTATAAAAAATGGACTTAAAAAGACCAAAAACCGACCATTAATGCCGAATATTTGCTTGTTTTTGTGTTTGTGTATGTCCAGGTAAAGGATATAAGAAAATGACAAAAAGAAAGACAAAACAGACGAAAACGAGCACGAGAATGAAAGAGTGAGAAAAGCCGAGGCCGGGGATATGATTTTACAAGTTTCTATCAGTCATAAATCCAAAAGACCTAAAAACCAAAGCTTATTGATAAATCATTTTCATCAATGGTCCTAAAACCTTTACACCGTTAGTCCCTAGATTTTGCAAAGTTAATCCCAAACTAACTTTTGTTAAATCTATTACTAATAAAAATATCCAATCACATAAAACAATTGTCAAAATCCAGTCCAATCTCACAAGCCCATGTCCAGCCAAACCATTATTTAAAATCCGGACCCAACCAGTTATTATAACCCGGATCTCAACTTAAAATCCGGATCCACCATCCCTTTTTAACCCGCATAGTCAACCTAATTAAAGTTGGGTCAAACAATAACTAAAAAAGGCGGGTTAAAATGAAATCACTGTTCATTATCCCTTCCACCACATTTACCCTGCTCACTTATGTACTTACCTCTTCTAGAAGCTAACACATCAGAAGATGAGCTCATATGGTGTCCACGTTGGCTGGGTAAAGCATTCTCATTGGTTAAGGATATGTGGCATTTTATTGGACGGCTGAGATTGTAGAGATGATGTTGACATCTCAATTGGATGCCTAGGATTGGATCAAGCAAACCCTATAAGGTCCTCCTGAGGCTATAAATAGAAGACCCTTCACTCACAATGGATATCTCTCTTTTTAGCTTTTTATTTTAAGTCATTTTTTTTATTTTTTATTTATTATAATAGCTTATTTACTGCTTTTTATCTTAATTCCTATCTTTTTTATAAGCTTTGTAATTATTTAAGATCATTAATGAAATTCAGTTTGTTTACTTATCTTGTCTCTTTTCAATTTATGTCTTAATACTCTATTATGTTCAAAATAAGCTAAAATAAGCAATTACTTAGAAATTTACTTAAATTGCTTTTTGGAACTCAAATAAGCTCACTTATAGCTTACTTTGAGCTTCTATGGTCTTAATTTGAATTGTACTCAATCACACTCAAATTACCTTGGCATATTGTGGAATAAGCTCTTGGATGATAATCCAAAAAGGGAAGGGCTTATTGGAATTTACCAGCTTTTTCTAACAAGCTGGAGCTTGTAGATCAGCTCTTGGAGCAATTTTATGTTCTTGTTTGTGCAAAGGACAAAGTGAGTTCTATTTTTCATCATTTTACTATTGAAACTGCTTATTTTGGATTCCTGCTTATTTCTATGCTTATTTGAGTTTATTTGTCTTATTTGTGCTTAATTGAAGTTGATTTGTTACTTTGTTTGGTTATTTCATTGAGATTCATCATATTGTGCTTAATTGTGGAATTTGAGGTCTTATTAGCATATAAGCTTAGCTTATTGATAAGCACTTTTCTCATGTTGATTTATGCTTGTAAACACTCTAATGTACTTAACATTAATCTGTTTTCACTAAAATGTGGGTTTTGCATGTTAAAATAAGCTTAAAATCAGTTTAAGGTTCTGTTAAGGGGTGTTTGACATAAGCATTTTTGTTGACTTTTAGGTTGATCTATTGAGTTTGACCATTTGGATTGTTTTGATTTATCTTTGTTTAAGTGTTATTAGCTATTATTTAGTTGTTTTGAGCTTAGATTAGTGGATTTGTAGATTTAAGTTGGATTTTCTAGTTTTGAGGTTTAGAACACTTAAATAGAGCTTAATTGGTTAAAATAGTAATAAGCCCTTTTTAGTGAAGTTTGTGTGTTCAAACTAGTGTTATAAGTTGATTGTCTTGTGTTGGTTACATTTCATAAGGTTTTTATGCCTTTTTGCTCTAATTATGTTAAAATCATGCATCAGTAGCCATTTTTCCACATCAGTACTGAGTAGCAGCTTTTATAGGTCATTATTAGTGCTTATTTCTTATCCATAGTACCTGATTTTCATTTTCCTAATTGTTTGCTTATTGTATTATGCTATTTTCCAACTTCCATGTTAGTTCTCAGCTTTTTAAATGCTTATTTGTGGTTCCAAAAAAATGTTAGATCAGGTCTGCAAACACATTGCATTAGTTTGAAATTTGTCTCAATAGCCTTCTTTTAAGCTAGGTTATAAGCTCTATATAAGCTCTCTAGAATCTGAAAATCATTTTGCTAGTAGTTTGCTAGTTGCTTATTTCTATTTTTCAAGCTCTAACTTAATACTCAGCTTAATGATTGCTTTTTAGTGCCTTAAAAAGCACTAGATCAGTCTGTTTAACTGGGTCTTCAGTTAGCCATTTGTCTCATCTAGACTTTTTCTTAGCTTATTAATAAACTCTTAAATAAGCTCTTTAGGGTCTGATTTTCGTTCTATTAGCTTTTTGGTTGTTGAACTTTATATGTTTTAAGTTTTTAGGGTTTTGCTTATTGTTCTAGAGCTTATTTTTAAGCTCAAAAATTGCCTAAGAGGGCTGTTTGGATATGCATATTAGTCCTATTTGCTTAATTTGTAATCTGAGTTTATTTCATGTTTGGAACTGCTTATTTAGGTTCATATTTGCTTATTAGTTTAAGTTTTAGTTTTAAATAGCTTTTTAGGGATTCACATAAGCTTTTATAAACTTATTTAAATTAATCAGTTAAGCACTTAAGCTTTGTTCATCAGATCACAGTCCTGAGCAACCTTTTTCCTAGCTGATTATTAAGCACTCAATAAGCTTCTTTTAGGTCTTCTTTTCTGTTTTTAAGCTCTTTGGTGGATGAATTTTATATGTTCTCAGTTTTTATAGTCTTTTCTAATTGGTTTAGTGCTTATTATTAAGCTCAAATTTGTCTACTTGGTCTGTTTGGTTTCAAAATTTTCTTATTTGCTTATTTTGATTCTGAGCTTATTTAGTAGTTTAATTCTGCTTTTTCAGGTTTATATTTGCTTATTAGTTTAGGTTATAAGTTCTTAGTAGCTTTTTAATATTTCACACAAGCTTTTATAAGCTTGTGTGAGCATAAGTTAGTAATTTTAAGTCCTTATAGTCTTATAAGCAGTCTGATTTTTAAAAGCTTTTTCTGGCTTATTTTCTTAGTTCTAAAAATATTCCTTTTACAAAAGTTTTTTATTTTCAGCTTATTAAAAAGTCCCAAAAAGAAAATTTGCAAAAAAAAAAAAAAAAAAAAAAAAAAGAAACCAAACCAAAAATATTCGACAATCAAGCATTAAAACTAAAAACACTAACGTAAATCTCAATTCAAATCTCGTTGGGAAAACGACCTCAGAAGATCAATTTATCACTTGTCCTCAAGTGAATCTTGGTTCTAACGGGAATACAAAATATTAAAACTGCCCCGTATACTACAACCGATATCAGATCCCTTATTTGATATCTATCAAAATGTTGAATCTTCTAAAGAAATATAGGATTCCTTAGAGGCCAAATATATGGCTGAGGATGCATCAAGTAAGAAATTCCTTGTAAGTAATTTTAACAATTACAAAATGGTTGATTCTAGACCTGTCATGGAGCAATACAATGAACTTCTTGGTATACTTGGTCGATTCACACAACACAAAATGAACATGGATGGGGCTATTTCATTCTCTTGTATCATTGATAAACTCCCTCCTTCTAGGAAAGATTTCAAGCATACTCTGAAACATAAGAAGGAGGAATTGACTCTTGTTGAGTTGGGCAGTCATCTACGTATTGAGGAATCCCTCAAGATGCAGGATAGTGACAAGCCAAAAAGTAGCAATGCTACTGGTCCATCAGTTTTCAATATGGTGGAGCATAACAATTCCACCTGGTACAATGACAACAGGGGCAAACGTAAACATCAAGACAATAAAGCTGATCCTAACAAGAAACCTAAAGGGACTTGTGTTAGACCCGAAACCCGTTTTCAAACGGGTATAACCCTAGATGAAATTGACTAAGACTAATGTGGCTATAGAAAATATGATGCATAGACTAAACGGACTAAAGATGACAAGTGTTAAATAAGTTATAAAGTTAATGTGGCCAAAGTAGAAGAAAAGGGATTTGAGGGGCTTAAAGTGTCAATAGGCCAAACTTCCTAACTAACTAGACAAATATCTAGATATCTACAAGTTTCCAGGAAAATTCTATCCTCTTCTAAAGTGTGGTTGTGTGTGGCGGTTCAAGAGAGAAAAGGGAGGGAAACAAGCTTTGATGATCAAGTGATTGTAGAGTTAGTGTTTCTATGACAAGGGTTAAGTTGTAGCAAGAATCCCTCACAAGTAAGTAACTCTAATCTTGAATTAATGATGACTAAAAGTTAGGGTTCATAAGATGATGAAGGGTATTGTAAACCCTTGTTCGATAGTGTTGTTTTGATGAGGTAATAAGTGTTTGTATGATGTTTGAGTAGTAATCAAGAATAATGATGATGATGATGATGACGATGTTTTTGTTAGATTAAGCTTGGAATCAAGGTAAGTAACTATGATTATTATGTGCTTAATATGAATATTATCATGTTATGTGGTTATAAATGAGTTTGTAGAGTTTAAGTCTTGGATTCGTAAGTTTGGACTAATAGGAGGCTTGTCTAGTGAGACTATAAAAGTGATAGTTCATGTTTATGGGATGATTAAGGTATGTCTTGTGATTGTTATGTGTTTAAGGTTATTGTGTTTATGTTTTATAGTTTTTGGTATGGTTATGTTGTTTGGATATGAGATTTGATGGTTTTATGAGTTTGAATAGTTTAATGTGTTCATGATGCTTATATGTGAATTGAAGTATTAACCATGTTATAATTTAGTTACTTACTTATGTTGTAGTTGTCAATGTTTTGTAGGTTCTTGTGGAAGTGCTATGGCTTGGATTAAGGCTTAAAGTTTGGAAGTGAGGATGATAGAAGGTTTATATGTAAGTGGGAGCTTAGTTTAGAATACCAAGCTCAAGTTCAATATTGTACCCCCGAGAGTCTTAAAATGGTTCATATGTTTGTTTGTCAAGTGTCAAAGTAATGTATAAATGTGTAGTTGGAAAGTGTCAAGGTTAAATGTTATAGTTTGGTATTATAGTGTATGCAAACGGGTCAAAACGGGCATTTGACAAACCCCGTAAAACATGTGGTTATGGGTCGTTTAGACAAAGTACGTAAATGGAAGTAACGTTTATATGATTATAATGATTTCGGGAAAGTTTGATGTAATACGGAAGTAGAATGAGTTGTATGCAAGAAAAACGGGTCAAAACGCGAAGATGAGGGCCTGTAGCTCTCCAACCGCGCGGATGGGAACACCGGTTGGTGAAGTCTGTCTGGCACAGAGGTTCCCAGCCGTGCGGCTGGGGGTGTCTCTGGTATATTTTCAGATTTCGATGATTTTTGGAATTTCGTATCTTTTAAACCGTAAGCCGTCACGGGTCGGGCCACCCGTCATTTTGAAGGTCATTGAGTCTAGTTTCATTTAAAAATACTTTCAAGGGTTGAATATTAATAGATTTTTATCAGTTCATAAAAGAGTAATAGTAAGTCAGTTATAGTTGAGTCTTTTCCGCGTAAAAGTTTAGAATTTTGGTTAATCGGGAAAAGGGGAGTAACAACTTGTTGGAAGTGTGGGAAACCTGTACACTTGAAAATGGATTGTAGGGGTGTTAAAGTAGGCAACAAAACCAATGGATCAGGCACAAGTGGTTCAGGGACAAGTTCAACCAATCCTCTGAAAGGTCAGATTGTGTTTAGTAAGTCTTTTCAGATTTATTATATATATATATAATCTGGATCGATTGAGAAGGTTTTTATTTTGAGAAGATTGAGAAGGTTTTCAAAAACGATAGATTTTTAACTTTGATTCATGTTTTTCAAGCGTAAAACTCATTTTAATATGATTAAAATTCAAAATGTGTAAAAAAAAATTTGAATCAATGTTAAAAATCTCTCGATTTTGCTATATCTGTAGAATACTGAATCATCTGTACAAATTTAATGAATCATCATCATAACTCGATTTTAACAATGATTTGTGAATCAAATTTGTAATTTATAGATTCGATTCATCATAAAATGATGTTTACTTGTGAATCAAATCAAAAACATGAATTAGTTTGTTCAAACAAAGATTTCTCAATCTTCTCAAAATAAAAACCTTCTCAATGGAACCGGATTATATATATATATATATATATATATATATATATATATATATATATATATATATATATATATATATATATATATATATATATATATATATGACAGAATGTGTATGACGTCATCAATGCCACATAATGCCCAGTAATCATGCATTAATGCCACCTATTAATCCACCTAAGCAATTTATGCCCAGTCATCACAGATAATGCCACATAAGCAAACTATTATAATTTATAAATTTTGGATTAATTCTTAAATTCGTATTAATTTAATTTACATAATTAATTTTAAAATTCGGATTAATAAAAAATGACCATGGTAAGATTTGAACTTGGGTTTTTTGTAAGATTAACAAACGAGATTACCACTAGACCAACATATTTTTTGATTATATCTTGCAAGATCAAATCTATAAACCAATGCAACCAAATATTGACCATCTTGAGATAAGTATCAAATCTTTTACAATAATAATCCTAAACAAAACATTTTTTCCATTATTAAAATACTCGGTATATTTTTTCACAAAAGAAAAACTCTAATCATCAAAATTTTCTCCATGAATAAAACTGCATCACAGTTTGAGCGTTTTAATGATTTTAATGTGTGTTTTGCAGGTTATAATAAAGATAGCTGTTGTAAGCTATTATATTCGATGATCAAGATTTAATTGGATGATTTGTGTGCTATTTACTTGTATATTGCATGCTTAAATATTCCATAACTAAAAGAACAGGTGAGATCTTACAATAACAACTTTATTTATTTTCCTTTTTGTATATAGAAAAATATGAAATCATGAGATGGGGCTACTTTGCACTAACTATTATATCACATTGAAAAGCATCAAAGTAGTTATTTGGTTGAGCTGTAGTGGTCGTTTTTTGCATGCTGTTAAATTGTTCTCTTAATTTAGAGTTAGATTTTTTGCTTTTAGATTACTGATTCAAATGACAGCTATTGGAGCTGGGCAGCAAAAGCAATCGTTTGGCTATAATAGTGTCTTCAAACCAAAAAGGTTAGAATCATAAGATCACGTTTTTATTAGTATAATATGTTGTTAAATTATTCTATTAATCATGTATATCTACTGTCATATTTTCATGCATGCTGATATCCACGTTTTATTTTCTCATGTATGCTGATAAGCACAACAAAGCATATACATGGTCTGGTATGTTTACTACTATATAACAAATTAAAAATTTCTTAAAGAATTGTTTTATCCCATGATTTTTTTAATGACAACTCATTTGTATGTCTGTCCAGGGCCATTTGGATTTTAGACCACCAAGTTTAGGTAGATTTACTTTCAAATGGTGTTTTTTCGTAGTTTTCGTTCATTATATGTGTCTGTGGCGTAAGTACCATAGCTGATAGTATTTTCGTGTTCCCTTGAATTGTACAGGTGAACTGTCATGTCAACCACACATTGGGCGTAATACGAACTCTGCTGCTATAGGTCACTCGCCATACAGGCTTACCTTTGAACGGTTTTGGGAATCGGGTCTCTGGATATCTGTTTCAAAACTTGGTTTCCAGGATCCCTGTAATCGTGGCGGCTACTGATTTAGTGTCAGCTGTCATTCTTGCAATTGATGTCAATACGCATACCGGGTATTCTGGTAACATCAACACGCGCATCCATCAGTGTACCTGTCCTCGCCAAGGTTAGTTTTCTTACATACGTCAGTTTGCAAGGTAAATAGTGTTTAGCGTTAACCGCTGTGTTGATTTTGCTTTTTACAGGGCCTCCGAATACATATGTTTCAATGGGTCGTTGTGACCGTGTATGTACCCATTGCCAAGTTATAATAGAAAGTGAAAACATATTTCAAAACAGTCTCTTTTATAGCATGTTATGTGTACCTTTGATAACGGAGTGTATATTATTGCGATTCACTGTATGTCATGTTCTGATATTGTGTTATTAATTACCCAACAATATCAACTGCTGTTATACTATTCGGCTTTATATGATTGTGATATTCACTTTGGTATAATTTCAAGAAAACCAACCTATTTTTCACACCCTCACTAAACTCTCAGCTAAGTTCAAAAAAATTTAACCAGCTTTGGTATGATTGTGATATTCACTTTATATACCTGCAGTGGTGAAGTGGTGATAAGTCTCCTGACATTCTTCTCTCAGACGAATCTGATCACAGGTTTGTGCTCACTTTTAGAAATACCAGATTTCACACAACAAACACAAGCATTTGTTACTAACATTGGTACACTAACACCTGAGTGGCTACCCGGTATGAAATGTGCTGCTGGTATAGCAAACGAGATTGCTAAGCCGTGGGTTCTTGATCCTGCTGCTATTGGTGCTTCGAGTTTTCGGTTGAATGCATTTTTGGAACTTTTGGCGTTGAGCCCTACTGTGATTAGAGGAAATACGTATGAGATTATTGCTCTTAATATGAGTTCTATGGGGTCAACTAAAGCAGAATTAACCTTTTTTAACTCATTTTTGTGTAAATGATAGGTGGCTATGGTAGGGGGCGCTCTTATCATATTGACCTTTTTTTAACTCATTTTTGTGTAAATGATAGGTGGCTATGGTAGGGGTCGCTCTTATCATGGGTTGTTTGGATTTGCATGTAAGCAGTTTTTAGAGGGTGTTTAAGATTGTATATCAAGTGTTTATTTTCATATTTTCAGAGCAGATAAGCAGTTCAGAGTATTTGGGTGGACTGCATATGTGTTAGGTTAGAGTATCTAAGCACTTTAAGACAAGCGAGTTGTTATGTGTTAGTTTTTAGATGAACTGTTATGAATTGCATTGATATATGCTTTCGGGTATAAACATACATTGAGTATTAAATCTTATATAATTTGGAAAACGGGTTCATATGTGATCTCATGTGCTTAACAGGTCTTATCTTTTCTGAATGATATTCTTGACACACTTCTAAAGGCTCTATCAGATCCTTCTGACAAGGTATCAATTATTTGACTTTCAATTTAATGTCTCATCTTACTGCCTCCTATCTATTTTTTTGTGAACTACTCTCATTAGGTACTCTTTAAGTTATAGTTAATCATGTAGAGGTTAAAATACGACAATTAGACCTGCTATAAGCATTTCGACATGACATTATATCACGTGGCAGGATTTGTTTTGAGTCAATTTTGAGAAAGTTTATGTATGGAATTGGTGAATTTGTAACAATACTTTTTGTTAATGTACAACTAAGAGCTTCATCTACCCTTTGGACTGCCATATTCATACCTATAACTCTTGTGGTTGCTTTTGGTGAGGTAAGTTCTTGCTCTTCTCTATTTTTTCCCCTCTAATCAGCACTAAATATATTGCTATTCATTAACATTCCAATATTGAGAATTTATTATGTTGTTTTTGGCTACTGATTCTGCCCTCGCATTCACATGTATTTTGTTTTCAACTTTATATTGATGATACCAGATTGTGATTCGCGGGTTAGAATATGTGGTTTCAAGTCTGGGTTTTATGCATTTGCATATGAAGAGAAATTCTATCAGGTTTGTTATAAAAAGTGATTATGGCTTATTGATTCAACTTCCATTTTTGAAAAAGGGTGGTTTAAATGAGTTACTTTAGTGCGAGTCGGAATGTGACAGTTGGCTGTTATTCCATTCAATCAGTCACATGGGCTAACCAATCTCCTCATTCAAAATTTCCTATTTTTTGCAGGCTAAGGATCCTCCGGTTGCTGCATCAATAGAGCCAAACCATACAAGCTTATCGTCTCAATCAGTTAATGGTGGTTACTTAATTTTTTATTTGACTCCACATATTTTTAATTCATAAATGAGCTTTAGATGACAATATATTTAATTTTTTTTTCTAAGACAAAGAGGAGACCCCGCCA
Organism: Artemisia tridentata subsp. tridentata; assembly: GCA_021014915.2. Classification (NCBI taxonomy): domain Eukaryota; kingdom Viridiplantae; phylum Streptophyta; class Magnoliopsida; order Asterales; family Asteraceae; genus Artemisia; species Artemisia tridentata. The sequence goes on from CP139504.1 coordinate 112,344,722, forward strand.
CCTCCAAGTCCTTCAATAATGAGGGAGTCATCAGATGTACAAAGTTCAGCACAAAATTCCTATCACTGGTTGTAAAATTTCCATCCTTTTGACAAATCTTTAAGCTAAAGTGAGCCCATTTCTTCCATTCAAGTTGTTCTTACTTCTTACTGGTGTTGCATTACATATATCAGGGGTAGATTGTCATACGAGTAGTTTAGTGCTTTTTTAGAAAATGTGAAGGAACTAAACTCCCACAAGCAAACAAAGGAGGTATGTGTACATAACTATCGTGTATTCTTTCACCTAACTTGCCCTCAAATCGTTCAATTTTCTTTCATTTTCTGGTCGACAGGATACTTTACATAAGGCAGATGATATCTTTGGCCCAGAAAACAAGGACCTTTACGCTATTTTTGAGGGTGTAAATTTCGTATTTACATCTAAAAACTATCAACTTTGAAGCTTTGTTACTTAAATCACAGCCAATATAACTCTTGGTGAAATTTAGAACTGTTGTAAGTTGAAGTAGAGAATGTAGATCATGAATAATAGTGTCGATTTGGACGTTTTGAGAGTGTACGTGGCGTGTGTAGGAAAAGTAATGTAGAAATGGCTAAAGTTTATATATGAAGAACCATGGGAGGATATGTATTTTACGACTATCCTTCTTCATCATAGGTTAGGGGAAGTTGTGTATGGCATATGGACGTGCAAATATATATGTGCCATTAAAAAAAATCTTATCTCAAACTAGCTTGACTAGCCTAGAAAGCAAACCAAACAATTCTAAAGTAGTGCACTCTTGGTGAAATTTAGAACTGTTGTAAGTTGAAGTGTTGATTGTAGATCATGAATAATACTTTCGATTTGGACGTCTTGAGAGTGTATGTGGCGTGTGTAGGAAAAGTAATGTAGAAATGGCTAAAGTTTATATATGAAGAACCATGGGAGGATATTTATTTTACGACTATCCTTCTTTATCATAGGTTAGGGGAAGTTGTGTATGGCATATGGACGTGAAAAGATATATGTGCCATTAAAAAAATCTTATCTCAAACTAGCTTGACTAGCCTAGAAAGGAAACCAAACAATTCTAAAGTAGTGCACTGTAAGACGTAAATATAAGAGGTGCAATGCCAAGGTTCCAAACGTGAATGATGACACTCCTATCTTAGGGAAACTTATATTTTGTGCCTTATTCATATAAAAGTCTGATATATACCTATGTCAATTAGGATTCTTCTAACTATAATATTCATCTTAAAACCAAATACTACTCTATATAATATCCAAATTTGACTTTTATTTCTACATTTATTCTGACTCCAATTCTTCACCTTTTATGTTTACCAATAACTAATACCTACGCACACATATATCTTGCTCTTCGAAAAGTAATGCAATCTGGTTCAAGACCTGTGAGTCGCTGAATGATGGTTCTATTCTTTATATGGTAAATGAGTCAACAGCCCTGGTGCGTGGAAGAGGATGTATGGATCTAAGATTTAGTCCTGGAAAGCTTGTTTCCTTGTTTAATATTTTACATGTTCCTAAAATTAGAAAGAATTTGGTTTCTAGTTGTATTTTGAATAATTGGCGTTATAATCTAGTTATTGAATCAGATAAGTTTGTTTTATCTAAACATGGTGTGTTTATTGCTTTTGCCTATTTGTGTAATCAAATGTTCAGGATTAATATTAATCATAATATTGGTAATTCAGACTTGTTGTCAACCTCTAAACTGAATGATTTAATCCTTTGGCATGCTAGACTTGGCCATGTACACTTTAAGAGAATGCGATATATGTCCAGGAATGGTTTAATTCTAGTGTTTGATATGGACACTGAGAAGTGTAAAACTTGCATGCTGACCAAAATAATTAAGAAACCATTTCAACATGTAGAACATGAAACTCAAGTTTTTGAGCTGATACATAATGACCTATGGGATTTGCATGCTACTCCCTCATTGGGGAATAAGAAATACTTTGTGACTTTTATTGATGATGCTTCTAGGTTTTGTTAAGTTTATTTATTGCATACTAAGATTAAGCATTAGATAAATTTAAAGTGTAAAAATGAAGTTGAATTGCAACAAGTGTCCCTGATCAAAAGATTCAGGCCTGATAGGGAAGGTGAGTACATGGATACAATGTATTTTCAGTCTGTTGGTATAATCCATGAAACGACTTCTCCCTATACTCCACAACAAAATGGTATATTTGAATGGAAAAAAGGGTACTGAAATAAATGGTTAATTCCATGTTATCAAATTCAGGGCTGAGTCAAGCGTTCTAGGGTGAAGCTATGTTAACAGCTTGCTATTTATTAAATAGGGTTCCCAATAAAAGGAACAAAGTTACCCCTTATGAACTCTGGACTAAAAGGAAACCCATCATGAACTATCTTATGGTCTAGGGTTGTAGGGCAGTTCTAAGACTCCCTGATCCAAAGCTACTTTTGGTGAAAGAGGCATTGAATGCATCTTTGTTGGATATACTGAGCATTCTAAGGCTTTTAGGTTCTATGTCATTGAACCTAATGAATCTGTTTCAATTAACTCAATAATTGAATCAAGGGATGCAATCTTTGATGAGAATAGATTCTCATCTATCCCTAGACCAAGTCACTGGATTCCAAATGGAATTGATGACATTGGTGTTTCAGAGGTCTCTGATGAGTTCCCTGATGAGGTTGTGGTTCGGCAACCTGAACCTGAGCTTAGAAAGAGCAAAAGGGTCAGGACTCCAAAGTTATTTGGACCTGAGTTTCAATTATACTTAATTAAAGGAACAAGGGATGAGGTCTCTGACCAATACTCCTATTGCTTTATTGTTGAGGATGACCCCAAAACTTTTGATGAAGCAATGAAGTCCCAGGATGTTGTTTTCTGGAAAGAAGCAATAAATGATGAGATGGATTCCATCATGGGTAACAACACTTGGGTGTTGTCGGATCTACCTCATGGTTGCAAGCCTCTGGGTTGCAAATGGATTTTCAAAAGAAAAATGAAGGTAGATGGAACTATTGAAAAGTTCAAGGCTAGACTGGTCATTTAGGGCTTTAAACAAAAGTCAGGGATAGACTAATTTGATACTTATTGTAAAACCCTAAATTCTGGTTTCACATTTTTACGTCTAATTTGAATTTTTAACCTAAGTTTGATATTAAGTTAATTACATTTAAAACTATATGTTATGTAATAATTACATGTTATTAATAATAAACCTATGATTAACTAACTTAGTCAAATTTTTTACAATTTCCTTTCTAAACCTAGTCCAAATCCGGTTCCTCCTCCTCTATAATACAGGTTTTATTGTTTTAAAAAGCTACAAGAAGATAAGAACAAATAAATGTGTATATCCCCAAATAAATAAAAGATTTACCTTGTCTATCTTGTGCCCTAAAACACACGACTTCCCTAATCTAAATACACGGCATTATATTTTCTTCTCATCTCTCACACGTTTTCCTTGTGCTCTCTAAACCGTATATGTATCTCCTTCTCTCTCTCTCAATTAACGAGACACAACCCACCTAAATTCGTTTGCTCTTCACAAGAATCAAGGATGAAGGTGTAGCAGTTTTTGGTGATTCAAGAAGTTTGTGTATTGTTTGATCTTGTCTCTTTTGATCCTACTATAATCGGTCTAAGGTAATCATCCTAAGACTAAGTCACGTTTAATTCAACACTTGGTGTCGTGTATGGTTTCTTCTTGTGTCGACTTGTGCTAAAGTTTCTAGCCCTAAACAAGCCCTCATGTTGTCATTAAAATCAGTAATAAGAATCTTTAATGGTATATTAAACATGCTATCAAAACCTAGAAAAAACCATAGGAATTAATTATTGGTCGATTAGGGTTTAAAGGGTTAGGGTTTGGTTGTGATTCTATGTGAACAAGCTGTCCAGAATTTGGGTCGGAGTGAACGGGGTCTAAACTAATGATGCCAACATATTTTTGTGTGATTTTTGGTTCTAAACATAAGTTCATGAAGTGTACTATCTGAATATCAAGTTTTATAACCATTGAAGGTCGAGAAGATGGTCTTTTGATTTTTACAAGGTTAAGTGTTAAAACTGTATTTTGGATATCTAAAAATTGGTTTGTGTTTATGAATTTTAGTTTTCAAACCATAAGGAATTAAGAGGTCTCATTTGACAGGGAGAATTTCTAAGATGTTTATGAATTACTGGAATTTTTGTGGATTTTTCTGAATGGTTCAAATTGGTTAATTAAATACAAACTTTCGGGGTATACCTGCAGTGCACTTTCTAGACAGGTTTGGGAAAACGATTTTTGAAATGGTACTTTCACTTAGTAATAAAATTTGGGGAGGTTCTTAACTCATGTGAAAGTCTCAAATAAAATTGGTAGAACCTCAGGAGCTCATTTGATAGGTCTATAAATTCATAAGAAACTGAGTCAGATTTGCATTCTAAACCTAAAAAATCTGTTTTGGCACATATAAACCCTAATTAAGTTAACTAAGGATTTGAAACACATATAAAACCTATGTCTAATTAATTATCATTATTAACCCTAAGAACTTGGAATAATTATGAAACTGACCTAATCTGTAGACCCTAAGTTGAGAACGTAATTAATAATAAGCAATAAATCCGTTATGACATTAAATGAACACATAAGTATTAAATGATCCCTAATCCATGTAGATTCGTTGAAGAAGGCGTGACGTTGTTTCCTTGTGTTCATTTTCCCGTTGCTTTCATTTCATTTGCTAAGGTACGGATATTCTACCCTTTCTCAGTAAGGGTTTCGCATTGACTCTTCGATCCTTGACTTTATTTCATTCGTTATGATATTCGTTGGTGATTCCGTTTGATATGATTCCATTTGATATTATTTCCTATGATATGATATTCAGTTCTATGTCATTTTATATGGCATTTATTTCAGTTAATATTCTTTTGTTTAAATATACTATAATTAATTCGTTATGATGTGATGGCTTGTTTATTCTGTTACCTGAGCTAACTAGTCATGGAGGTATCATGGCCATGTCATTGAGGTACCAATGGCTTGACACTATCTGTGGCGGTGTGATTGGTCCACGGCATTCCCTTGTGATATGTATATAATTATTGAGCTCGTGCACTTATTTGCCATTTAGGTATGCCAATATATTTGTCAGAGTATAGGTGTATGGTGGTGTACATGTTTTGTTTTGCAGGGAGTGTATGGATGCATCCTATGTTTGTTTTGTAATATGTTTCTGATATGGCTTTGTAGTGAACGGTTTGTGTGTGCCATACACCCCATTACACTTTTAGGATTTGATCACTCCATTTGCTATGACTTGTTATGACAAGATATGATATGATTATGTAGTTAAGCACGTGGCATGCTTTTTGAGCTCGTGGGCATTTTCCTTATGACTTGTTGACTTCCTTATCATTCACTTGATTCATTATTCATTGATTCTCATGACCTATGACATCTTGTTCAGCAGATTCCTATGACTTCATTTTGTGTACTTATTCATATTCAGTTTATTATTTTATATCTGTTAACTGGGCTTTTTAAGGTCAGCCGCATTTTCTTTCCTCTGAGGTAGGTATTCAAGCAGGATGCTGGGATTTGAGTGATGAGAGTAGGAGCTTTTAGTGGACCATCCTGACGATAGTTACCCACTTGCGTTTGGATTAGATTTGGAATTATCTTTCATTTAGACTTTGTTTGGGATTGTATTTCATTTAGAAGTTATTCTGTTTCAGACTTAGTATTTTATCATTTCCTTAGAAGAATTTATGTACCCTTGTAATTAATAAAGTCTTCCGCTTGCGTTTACGTTCTGATTGACACCATAATGTTACATTTTGACCCTTCTCGGGTTGAGGTGTTACACTTATGCTCCTGTGGCACGTATCAGTACCATAAGATTACTGATTGCTTTGGCATCTATTCACAATCTGATTATTCATCAGATGGATGTGAAGACAACTTTCTTGATTGGTGAACTGGATAAGGAGGTTTATATGAACCAACCTTAGGGCTTCATTATGCCAGGGAATGAAAACAATGTGTGCAAACTGATTAAGTCCTTGTAAGGACTTAAACAGGCACCCAAGCAATGACATAAAAAATTTGATGACGTGGTTTTGTCCAGTGGTTATGTTCTTAACCAATCTGACAAATGTGTGCATAGCAAATTTGATGAATCTGGTAAAGGAGTCATCATTTGTCTATATGTTGATGACATGCTGATCTTAGACACTGACCAAGATCAGGTTGACCTGACTAAGGAATTTTTTTCATCAAGGTTCTCCATGAAGGACATGAGGGAGGCTGATGTTATCCTTGGTATAAGGATTAAACATGAAAGTAAGGGAATATCAATTTCTCAGACTCATAACATTTAGAAGATCCTGAGGAAATTCAATTACTTTGATTCCTATGGATACAAGTGAGAAGCTGAGACCTAATAATGGTCAGGTTGTATCTCAGCTTGAGTATTCTAGGGTTAATTGGCTGCCTGATGTATGCCATGACTTGTATAATGCCTTATATTGCCTTTGCAGTGGTAAACTGAGTAGGTACACTAGTAATCCTAGTACTCATCACTGACAAGCAGTTCAGAGGGTACTAAAGTATCTGAAGAAAACTATGGATTATAGTTTATCATATACTGGATATCCTTCAGTGTTAGAAGGATACATTGATGCAAGTTGGATCAGTAATGTGGAAAACTAAAAGGGGGGTTGAATAGTTTTACCATTTTAAAATTAATTTACTTTGAGGACATTATGTGAATTCAACTGTTGTAAATAATAAACGACAAGTAATATGCAAGTAAAGAAAGAAACGATCAAACAAAAGTCAGGGATAGACTATTTTGATACAAGATTTCTATTCTGCTGAGGTACCCATGGAACCAATCTTTTCCACAGGTGGAACCAAAATTTTGGTTCCGTCTGATCCGTGGGTTCTTGAGACAGTTAGAACAGTTTCATGTACTTTTTCGGCTTGTTTCTTTAGACTACTTAAATCTCCTAATTTCATAAATTCTAGTCCAGTTTTATCGTATGGTAATTTCCGGATTTTCATTATTTCATCCGCACAACAAATATTTTTATCAAACTTTTTGAATTTAGAGTTTTGTTTGATAAGTGCATCCTGTGTGATTTTAAGTTTCTCCAATTCAATTCTAAGCTCTTGACATGATGTACATACCTCATCAATAGCTTTACTCCTTTCTAAACGTTTTGCTTTTTCTTTTAACTCATAAACTTCATTTTCTAAAAATTCCTTTTTGGTTTTCAAAAACTTGTTTTTGTTTATGATTTTTAAGCTAAGTTCACACGGTTTGTTATATTCCTTTTGCAAGTTGTCATCATCAACAGAAGAATAAGATGAGTCAAAGTGTACCTCGTTTGAGTATTGAGGCATGAGAGCAATTTCGTCATTCTTTGGCTCATCTTCATCATCTTCACTTCCACTCCACGCACCACTTACAAAAGCTCTTTGATTCTTGTTTTTGGGTAGCTTGGGACAATCTCCTATTAGATGACTTGTATCTCCACATCTAAAACACTTTCTTTCTCCTTTTCCTTTCTTGTCACCCTGATCCTTTCGAAAAGATTTCTTGTCTTCTCGAGGTTGTCTTACGAACCTTCCTCGTCATCTAAAGAACTTTTTGAAATCTCTTACGGCCATGGCATATTCTTCATCTTCACTACCCGAGCTAGATTCTTCATCATCACTTGAGTCCACTCTAGCTTTCAAGGCAATGGATTTAACTTTTTCCCTTTTACCCTTAACTATCTTCGAATCCTTTTCCATTACCATTTCATGAACTTTGAGGTTTCCAATTAGCTCGTCAAGTGACATGCTTGAAAGATCTTTAGATTCTTCAATGGCCATCACTTTTGCTCTCCACTTCGGATGGAGTGCTCTAAGAAATTTCCTGACAAAGTTCTTGCTACAAAAAGATCCATCAAGTGCTTTAAGGGAAGTAATGATAGTATTAAATCTAGCAAATGCACTATCAATGATTTCATCTTCAGAGATAACAAATTGTTCATATTGTTGAACAAGAAGATCAATTTTGTTATCCTTAACTTGTGAGTTTCCTTGATGAGTGATTAATAAAGATTGCCAAATTTCTGTAGAGGTTTTACACATAAAGACTCTTTCATACTCCTTTTTAGGTAGAGCATTGTAAAGCATCATTTTTGCTTCATTATTTTTAGCAATCAATTTCTTTTTATCATCACTATGACGAGCAAGTGAAGTATCCTCATCCCGACCACTTGTGATATCTTTTATTATAGCTTTATGACCACCTTCTATAATTATATACCATAGATCTATGTCTTTTGATTTCACATAAGTTTCAAAGCGGTTTTCCCAATAGACAAAATCATTTGGTTCAAATAGTAGTGGTCTTTGCATAGATTGCCCTTCTTTGAAGTTTTCAAAATCCATGGATCGTTTCAAGTTTTAAAATACAATATATTTTAAAAATCCTGAGTAACATAGCTCTGATACCAATTGTGGAAAATTAGAAGGGGGGTTGAATAGTTTTACCATTTGAAAAATAATTTACTTTGAGGACTTTATGTGAATTCAACTGTTGTAAATAATAAACGACAAGTAATATGCAAGTAAAGAAAGAAACGATCAAACCACAACACGAGGGTTTATAGTGGTTCGGTCTATAAGGACTCTTTTTCCTTGCCCTACTCCACTCCCCGAGTATACAACTCGAGAGTATCCTTCACTAATCAACAAGCTCCTTTATCCGGCGGAGAAAACCCTTACACGTCGCTTACACAATATTTCCGACACAAAGCTGGATGTCGAGTTCTTTTACAAGGGTACAACCACTCCCGTCACACTACGTATTTTGAGGACTAAAATACTAACCGATCACTACCGAGGTTTATGATGGTTTGGTACAAACAAGGATGCATGAATTAATACAATTCACACAATGACAAACAAACAAGTTCTTGCAACGTTTTGTTGAAGCTTGTAAGTCTTTGAATGATGCTTTGATCTTCTTGCTACAAAAGAAGTTCACTAAAATGAATATGAATGAGTTAGTTACAGAGAATGATAAATGAGAGAATGTATGTTGTTTTTATGTATGTAAGTGATGAATAAACAACATGGTGTGGCTTGCTATTTATTGGCAAAAAGTGCCAGCAAGCCACGGATCAGGCGGAACCAAAAATTTGGCTCTGTCCTTGTAGTATTTTAGTTCCGCCGAGACATGACATAGGATCTTCAAAATCTTTATCAAATCTAACCAAAATATTTACCATGTCAAATCTAACCAAAATATTTACTATATCTTCCAAGGATCCTATAGAGATATGCAATCTAAGATTTAAGTAGGATGATCTATGGAATGATGTAAAAATGCATTTTCATTTTGATTAAAATGTTTAGGAAAGTAAAATTGTAAAATGTATATACTAGCTAGCTAAATGATGTTGATTAAGAAGTAATTAATTAGTTAATGAGTTACTAAAAATGTTTGGTTACCTATGTTATCATAAGACACATTTTTATTGATTGTAAAACATACTAATTTTACTTTGACACCTAATGTGGCACTTTATTTGTTTTTAACACCTAATATGGCACTTTTCTTAAAATGACTAAAATGCTATATATGAACAAATAATTTGTAGCTTATGTTAAAATCTATTTGTGTTTAAGAAAGACTTAACTAGATTTATGTTTTGCTAAAATAAAGTTTATAATTGTCTTTAACAAAATATAGCAAAGATCGTAAAATATAAATAACGTTTTTTAGATGATATTTGTATTAACAAGTAACACTGAAGACAATTCGTCTACCAGTGGCTGGGTATTCCTGCTTGGGGGAGGTGCCATCTCATGGGCTTCCAAGAAGCAAACTTGCATCACAAGTTCAACAATGGAATCATAGTTTGTGGCTTTAGCAGTTGCTGGTAAAGAAGCTGAATGGTTGAAAAACTTGCTTCTTTAGATTCCATTGTGGCCTAAACCTATAACACCTATTTCTATTCATTGTGATAGTGCAACTACATTGGCAAAGGCTTATAGCCATATGTACAATGGGAAGTTTAGACACTTAGGTGTCAGGCATAACATGATTCGTGAGCTTATCATGAATGGGGTAGTATCTATAGAGTTTGTAAGATCTCAACAAAATTTAGCTGATCACTTGACGAAGAGTTTGCCTAGAGACTTGGTTTTAAAGTCTGCAAAAGGAAAGGGTTTAAAGTCCACCATATTCGCTGAGCATTCAGATACCCAATTCTCTTCTGAGAAAACTCAAGAGCTGAATTCAATGAGGAAAGCTTGATGTTCAGAGACAGGAGCACATCTTTTATGTTTCATCCCAAGGATTGTGCTTGGTCCTGCTGAAAGGTCAGGTTGAAGAAGATTTCTTCTTAATAGTTCAAATTTTGAAAAAAATGCAAAGCAAGTGTATGAATAAAAAGGAACTACCTATATGAATGTTGAAGTTTTGCCGCTTCATAGGGCTCTGGACTTTTGGCTCATAAAACATTTATGAAATTGGATATGGACACATGGTTTATTAGTGTTAGGAGCGTTTAAGTGTTTGAAAACTTTGTGTGTATGTTATCTTCAGGTATTCAAATGTGTTGAAGGCTTCAATTCTTAGAACACCCTGATTCTCGAATGTTTGAACGTGTAATGTACTAAGATGGAAATTCAATCTACAAGATATTTTCATTAATGCACTAGTTTTGTTTTATGTTTATTTTCATGCTAAGGTAATTGTACTAAATTGGAGAGGATTGTTGGAAATTTAGTTCAATTGAGGGCCTCTGATCACACCTAGTAATGGGTCAAGAGGTACGGAGTGTACACCCAAAAGGTCCCTGATCGCCCTGACTTAGATGGTGGTAAAGTGGAATTCAGGTCCCTGATGGTTTCAGAGGGTCTACTCATCAGTTAGTGACACTCTGATGGATCCATCAAGCCGATGATAGTACAGTTCAATTGAGCTATACTTTTCAGTGAGTATACTCAGTAGGGCTGTAAACGAACCGGACGAACACGAATGAAGCCTCGTTCATGTTCGTTCATTTAAATTTAACCGGACAAATAAATGGACACGAACGCTTAAACGGACGAATTTTCTTGTTCATGTTCGTTTATTAAGAAAATGAGTTGTTCATGTTTGTTTATGTTCGTTTATTAAGAAAATAAACGAACGCTAAACGAACATAAACGATCAAACATAATGAAAATAGACAAACAAATATAAAATTTATTAAATTATGCACAATATATTGTTTTATAAGTGTTGTTTTGTTTAAACAAACAAATTTTAAAATCATACAATTAAAAGATATGATATACGAACATAAATAAATAAAATGAACACAAACGAATGTATAATCGGACGTTCACGAACATAAATGAACGGACGCGACTTTTGTTCATGTTCGTTCATTTAACTAAACGAACGTAAAATAGTTTTCATGTTCCTTCATTTAATAAATAAACGAAATTTTTACCGAACGGTTCATGAAATGTTCACTGAACATTCAGTTCGTTTACAACCCTAATACTCAGGGAGCAACTTCATCAGGGAGTCATCTCATTCAGAGTTATACACTGAATGAGTAGGGAGTTGTCTCATCAGAGGGTTCATGTCTTCAGGTAGTGAACGTCTCAGTGAGCACACTCAGGGAGCAACTCTTTCAGAGATAAGCTCATCAGCGAGTACAACCACAAGCTGGACTAAATTCAAACTTGTTTGTAACTACTTTGACCTATTCAATAGCAGTTTTAACTGCAACTTAATAACCACGTTTAACGGTCATGTAACCACTATTTCCTATAATGGAGGAACATTATGACGTAATTAACGGGACGTTAATTATCGTAATTCCATTATTGGGCCTTGAGTATTTCCTATAAATAGGAACAGATGAATGCATGGAACGTTAAAGAAAAGATAAACACTTGAAAGCGAATAGGGATTTTGGTCATAGACAAACCCGTTTTCCGAATCTACAATGCTACAACCGAGGCAATTTTCACCATTTTGCGGACCCCCACACCATTCACAACCATATAGGTAATACGAAGACATAAAGAAGAAAGAATTAAATGGAAATAGAGGATAAGAGATAGAATTAAACGATTGAGAGGAAAAAGAAGGATTTTTAATTTTTGAAAAAGGAAAATATTTTTGGATTTTTTGAAAGATTTTTAGAAAAGGAAAATATTTTTGGCTTTTTGTAAATTTATTTTATTTTATTTTATTTTATTTTATTTTTTTTTTATTTTTTTTATTTTGGATTTTTGAATTTTAAGAAAATAAACTTTCAAAAGAAAGGATCTTCAAGGCACTAACACCAAACACAACGTAAAAATCTTAACAAATCTCCTCGGCAGCGGCGTCAAAAAATGATTCGTTATAGATAGAGCACAGCTGTTTTAAATTTATAAGTTTTCCCGTTAGAACCAAGATTCACTTGAGGACAAGTGATAAATTGATCTTCCGAGGTCGTTTCCAAAAGAGATTTGAATTGAGAATCATGTTTATGTCTTTTGTTAGATGTTTGATTATCGAATATTTTTTGTTGATTTTTAAGATTTTAAAGCTAAATTAAATTAATAAAGAAAACTACAAGTAAAACAAATATAAGGCAATATAAACAATAATGAAAAAATGATATGCTTGTCAAGTGAGGTGAAAAGATCATTAAGTGTGAATTATCGTTTTAAGTGGTGAATTAATACCCGTTTTAAAAACTATTTTCTCACAACGTTGGTTTATTTTGAAAACAATCTTTAATCTTGGTAATAATCACTAGATTTAAATGATTGATTATCGTAGCGGCTTTTGCCCGTTAAAACAATCAAGTAAATAAATCTAAAATAAATCCGGAAATTATTAACTAACAATCTTCAATACCCGTTTAAAAAACTGTTTTCTCACAACGTTGGTTTATTTTGAAAACAATTCTTTATCTAGGTAAAATTACTAGACTTAGTCAATCATCCCAACGGCTTTTGCTCGTCAAGATAACCAAAATCAATCCAAGTAACCGAAGATTATTAATCAACAATTTCTAAGTTTTCACACTTTATTTTTGAAATTACCAACATTTAACAAGCATATATAAAATCTACTCACTACACATATTAACTAAGTTAACAATAACAAATAAAACATTAATAAGCATAATTCTAAACTAATTAATAAACCAAACTAGTAGAGAAAGCAAGGAAATAAAACCCGATGAATAATATGAGACAAATTAACCACCCGATTTTATAAACTTGACAAACACCAAAGTTTACTTCTTAAAAAGCTTTAATATAACCAAATAGTTAATAAAGTTTGTGACTTTATTAACTAATTAGCTTTATCAAGACTAAAAAGCAATAAACTTTAGTAATAAGCTAGCTTATAAAACCCTTAAGCTCCTCGCCTTAGATGAGATGATGAGAAACTAAGAAAAGATCAAAACTTTATAAAGGATTAGAACAAATAAGCAATAATATGAATCAAGTAAGCTATGGAAAAGCTTATAGATTTAAAAAGTACTAAACTTTATTATTAATAAGCTAAGAATAAGCAATCTAAATAACTAAACTAGATCAAATAAGCTAAAAAGAAGCTAACTTGATCTAGAAGTACTAGTATTTAACCTAATAAGCTAAAAAGATAATAGATCTAAAACTAGTAAGAATATACTACTAAATATAAAAGCTAAATGAAAGTAAGCAAAAAACTTTTAGATCTAAACTAATAAAGTAGATTTACAAAGAAAATAAAATAAATAAAAAGTGCTTATTTGAATAAGCTATATGAAAAGCTTATCCAAAAAAAACTAATCTAAATAATCTCTACATAAGCTATAAGGTTAAGCTTATTAAAGATAAAAAGATATGAAAAAGGCTTAACGTGAATAAGCTATAAGAGAGCTTATCACAAATAAGCCAATCTAATAAACCACAATCTTAGCTAGCACCAATCTACCACGATCTACCCTTGATCCACTTGATCAATACACAAAAGCCCAATGGCTTCAAGAGATCTTCACTATCTCTTAAGATCACAATGATCTTGACTCACTCTCTCACAAAAGAAAAATAATCTTGATGTATGCTATGATACAATCAAGAGTGTAACCAATGTTACAAGACCTAACAACTCCAACTCTTGTATCTTCTTGGATACCTTGAGTTCTTCTCTTGCAAATGAAGAGGAATGATAACACTTTGTATCTACTTGGATACTTTGTGTTCTTCTCTTGCTAATCAAAAGGGATGACAACACTTTGTATCTACTTGGATACTTTGTGTTCTTCTCTTGCTAATCAAGAGGAATGAAGAGGATCACTTGAATGGATGATTGGATCACTCTTAAACAAACTAAGACTCTCCAAATGATCAAAGAAAGTCATCTAAGTGAGAAGGGATTAGACCAGAGAAAAAGGATTGGAAAAATCAAGTTGGAAGTGTAAAATGATCCACTATTTATAGGCAAAGAAAAATCTAGCCGTTATGTACGGACGGCTCCACTAATTGTGCCACGGCTCCACTAAATTTAGTGGAACCTTGGAGCCGTCGGTGACGAAAACGCTCCAGACGCTCCAAATTTTGTCTTTTAGTGGTGAAAGTTTATTTAGGGAAGTTTGGAGTTGTTTTGGGGGGAAAAATGGCTGTTACTATTTTTGAAATGATTTTCCCAAATAAAACATTTCTTTCTAATTCAAAAATAATTTGTAAAATGTATTTTTGAAAAAGGTTTTGTCACATTCATAAAAATGTGAAGTTTAGAAAAATATAATCCTTTGATCATTTGTCAAGTAGTAGATTTGTTTGTCCATACCTTGAGTGATTTATGTCGGGATGGAAATCTACGACTTTGTTGAAGCATACTTGAGACGTCGGGAGGTGTTGATGTAAGTATGCATTGATGATTTGTGCTTACAAGTAACTTGTACATTTTACGTTATGTATTACAAGTTACATGTTTGTCATTATTAAAACCGAAGAAATCGTTTAGTTTAAATATCGTAATATTTGCACTAACAATCTCCCCCTTTTTGATGATGACAAATATGTAAACCGTAACACATAGTAAAATGTAAAAGTTACCTGTTTACACTTCCTTCTCCCCCTTTTGTCGAATCAAAAAGGTAGTTGCCTCGAGCGCTTCCTTGGATTTACTTCCTACTCCCCCTTACTACACTACTATCCTTTCTCCCCAGAAAGGCGAGTTTGCATCATCCCAGTGAAGTCTTCTATCACCACCATTAGAAGGACTCCATGCTATGTATTCAAATTCTCCCGAGCTCCCCCTAGCTCAATGCTCCCCTATGGTAATTGAATCCCCTTGTTTATTCACCTTAGTATCTAGCGGATCCATGGATCAAATTCTTACAAAGGCTTTTCCTACATCAAGGGTTAGCTTCGTGCAAAATATATAACAGTATAGGAGCAACATCATAGGGATAAAATACACATAGCAAGACATGCAAGGGTTAAACTATGTTAACACGTAAGTGTCACAACCCGTCCGACAACCTAAGGTGTAATTGTTCAATCAATCACACTAATCAAGAACGAGATTCGTTCGTTGTCTGACACACTAAATGACTTCTTCCAAGTTGTCATTGGAAAGGAAAGTTCTAACAAACCTTTTGAACAACATAATCATCTACCTAAGATGATTGATGTTAAGGATAGTTTGTTGATAAGACATACTCTAAATGATTACATTATGGCAATTCGTGACATAAAGTAGACTCGATAGAGGTTATACCTAAATGATTCCATAAGGTGGGAGAGTGTTGGTTGTGGTGAAAACAAGGACAACTTGGGTTATGTGGTTGTAGGGGATAAATAATGAGATGACCCATTAGTGGTTGTGGTGATGGTGATAGTGATAAGGATGATGTGTTAGTGCCAAGTTCAAAAGGTGATGTAGGTGACAAGGTTAGTGTGAGAGCTAAAGGTTGTGGTGATGGTGATGGTGATAAGGATGATGTGTTGGTGCCAAGTCCAAAGAGGTTTGATGGTGATAGGGTTAGTGTGATAGTTAAAGGTTGTGGTGAACTTGGTGGAGGTAAGGGTGTAGGAATCCTAAAAGTGGAGGATGATGATGATGTGGTTGGAGATGTTGGTTTTGCCCTTTGAGGAAAGGTAGGAAAGGATGGTTTAGGTTAATATATCGTTTGCACTGACAATGAAATGCATGATATATTTCAAAAGGGAAAAGGAAAGGTGCATGTGATCCTAACAGGATTGTTGGTGGATATCTCTAACGGGGTTAAGGTAACGAAGTTCTAGGTTTCTAGGTTGGATGATCCTGGTTGTGTGTTAGAGATAATTTGGTGCATGAAGGGTTTCATGTATTTGTGAGGATTGAAGGTTGTTGAACTAACTATCACTTATCCAAAGTGAGGAGTAGTTGTAAGGTTTGAGTGTGATGAGTTGAAGGTTATAAGGTTTGAGTGTGATGATCTATGGGTTGAAGGTTCTTAGACTAACTATCACTGTCAAGAGTGAAGTGTAGCTAAAAGGTTTGAGTGTGATGATGAAAGATGTTAATGTGAGGTTTGAAGATGAGATGCAAGATAAGCTTGCAGTAGTGAGGCCTTATATAGGCAAGGGTTGTGGGATTCAAACTAAAGTTGGTGATGGTGTCCTATGGTGTAGTGAGGAAATCTTAGGGTGTATGTGAGTTTGCAAAATTTTGCAGGTTTGAGGTTAGGGATGCGGGGATCAGGAGGGAACAGTGAAAATTCATCAAATATAGGCACGGTACCGTGGCCTATTTAATGGTACCGTGACCTGGAAGTCACGAATTTTCCTGTGCAGCCTAGTTCTGGGCAGCTAAAGGGAAGTTTCCTAGGGAATAAGAACCACATTTGTGTGTTCTTGAGAGTGTTTGGTGAAAGACTATATGAGTGTGTTTTCGCTCCCCCTTAATCTATGACCATCCGGACAAGATGTAAAAGATAAAGAGGAAAACAAACGTTGACCGAAGCGATGAGCTTAGTAACGTCATGACAAGTAGTGGATAGCATACAATAAACTTCACCTTTGAAGTCACGTAGCTCTTCTCAATCATTGTGAATATTCATAGAATATTTATATGATGAGGCATGTGATTACTTGGAGATATCCTAAGGGTTAAGAAGATAAAATCTTTAGGGTTGTGAGGTTGGTGATAAGGTTCTAGTGGGGTTATCTCAACTTATCCTAGTGGTTCTTTGTTTGAAGTGTGTGGGAGATGAGTGGGATGCGGAAGCATTGGTAGTGTTTAGTACCAAGCGAAAGTGAAAGTGAAGAAGGCTTAGGAATCAGAAGATAGATACAATCTGTTCTGATAGGATACGGTTCTGGTTCAAGACTACATCGAGTGGGTTTCGATAGTGGTTTTGAAACAGTGAGAATAAACTGTCTCAGCAGACAACGGTCCGACGGTACCGTTAAATTTAGCGGTACCGTCCCCTATTTAAGGGTACCGTGACCTGCTGAGGTCAGTTTTGACCCAGAATTAGATTTCTGACAAAGAAATTTCACATATGTTGTGATTTTTCTGGACCTTAGATTAAAAGAATTTATACCGAATAAATTCTTTTATGAATGAATCCAACGGGATTCGATGAACGTTTGTCGAGAACGAGAAATGACATTTAATTGCATTTCGCAAATTAAATAAACTTTAAATATTTCGGATGAAATATTTAAGTTGTCATTGGAGTTTAAGAGGATTTTACGAATAAATCTCGCTGTATTTTTCGACACGAGGAGAGAATTTATACCTAATAAATTCTTTGAACGGTACTGGACGAGAAGAGATGACTTTTATATTTCCGAGGAAATACATAGGTAGTCATTAGAGCGATGTGAAAGATGACTTAATATTTCCAGTGAAATATTTAAAAAGTCATCAGACGAGACACACGAGATGACTAAAATATTTCCAGTGAAATATTTAAATTGTCATAAGATTTATGGAAAATGTTCCATCATTCCTAGACCTAGACGAAGATGGTTAAGGGATTCTCGGTTGAGAGGTTTGGTTGATTTACGGATTTTGATGTGCTTCGCACACGAGTGTTTCATGGGGTTTTGAAAGACGTAAAGCTAAGCCTATGGTGCTGATTCGCAGCAGGGTTTGGGATCTTAAGACGTGTATAATCACACGAGGATGAAATGAACTACTAATCACTTATATAGTAACTTGTGAGTCCTTTGTCATCTGAGGGTTGATGTTAGCTTTTAGCTTTTGGATGAGCGTTTTAACATATGTTGTTAAAAGGCTTGAGTATGATGTTTCGGATATGACATTTAACAATTGCGATCGCAAGTTAAACTTACTTGAATATTTCGGATGAAATATTTAAGTTGTCAACCCTACTCCGAGTTCTACTAGGTTTGTTCCTAACCTTCCCATGACAAAAGGGTGTATTACTTGGAAGAAGGCGAAGTGATGACTGAGGAATTAGGGTAACTTCGCGACTACTTTGACTTATGGGTTTTGACACTGGTGTATGGCTCTATGACTTCTAAGGGTTCATAGTGATGGGCATACCTAATTCCTAATGTGTCAAAAGGACATAGTGTGGGTGCAAACTTTACAAGTAAATCATGTAAAATGCACATAAGGAATAAATGCAAGCATCATGTAAAACATGATAATCATTTAGCATTTAAGATCATGAAGACATTTAACCATATATTACGAGAACATGTTATCATTTTGAAACACGTATGTGGGATGCAAGCAATCTAGGTTTGCTAAGGCAGATCCTAATTACTACTTGTTCAAGATGACATCCTAATGGAAGATAAAGTTCACCGATGTAAACTATCTCTAGTCAAATGTAGGAATGAAAGTTTTTCAAGTTAGAGAATGAGTATGAGACTATCACTAGTGGTGCTCAATTAAGGCTAAACACGACCATTTTTACGGGTTATACCACAAACCCAACTTCTCTCCTGGAAGCAATTCAACCGTTAGGTCAAATTGAATTTCTAGTGCGATAGGTTCTCCAGTAGTCATTCTCATGTTAGAAAATTTCAAATTCCTATATTTGCCTATTGAAGTGTAGCAAAGATGATATTAGCTTATTTCGCTAATACATGACCTAATATGACTCATCTAACCATACTTTGAAGGTCGATTAAGAGAATGACATGTCTTACACAACTCCTAACAAAGGCAAGCGAAATGTTTTAATTTCGTGTTTGAGATTTAGAGGTTATTTGATGGAGATGGTGTATTTTATGATCTCTTGGACAACATCTTTGTTTGTTGAGTTGTTACATGTTATTTTAAGATCCGCCCGAAAACAACACTTATAATTAAACAAATGCAGTCTCAGAACCGGATGCTCGTGTGTAGTGTGTGAAACCAGGCAAGTGATCACCCGGATCGTTTCCCAACGAGATGTGAATGGAAAACTGTGAAAAGCTAGGATTATAGTGACAGATGATTTAGATTGCTTTTGATTTTTGCTTTTTAACAATTCTAAATAATAAACAAAAACAGATATGCACAATAATATTAAACGCGAATTAATAAACTGAAACGCGTAACGAAAAAGTTAAAATGGGACAAAAACTGAAATTTATAAAATTTAAAACCTAAAAATGTAAAATTACTTAAAACTTATTTAAAAACTTAAATTATATTTTTTTATACTTTTTATTTAATTATTATTAATTATTTATTATTTAATTATTAATTAAACTAATTTAAATTATAAAAAAATACTAAATGAACTAAGAAAAATCTAAAACTTTTTCTAAAAATATTACTAAGTAAATAAAAGCTAAGAAAATTATAAAAATGAAAATTACTTAATTAAAATTTAAAAAGATAAATTCTATTAAATAGAAGCTATCACTTTATTTCTATTTTTGGTTTTTCTTAAGGCCTAAAAATATTTTTATATTTTTCCTAGATTAAAAATGACAAAAGAAAATTATGAAAATTGGATTTGTATTTTTCTGATTATTTTTCTATTTATTATGATTTAAATACTATTTTAAACTAATTAAAAAGGTTAAAAATATCAAAACTAATCAGAAAATTATGAAATTTTCTGAGTAAATCTAAAATATTATTAGAAAGCTATGAAAAATAAAATGAAAAGCTTAATAAACCAAATAAGCAGAAATGGGCAGATAAGCAGTTTGGAATAAGCCCAAATATAAGCAAATAAGCACTAAAATTAACCAACTGATTAGGACAGACTTAATACACTATTATAAGCACAAAACAACTTAAAATTACAAATAAGCACAAGAGATTTAACAATTTAAGCACTTGACTGTTGTGGATTTTAAGACAGAAAATGTAGAAAAGTGGCTGATTTGCAGACTAGATTAAGCACTCAATAAGCTATAGAAACACAACCTAATGGGGGCAAAACTTAGGTAGCACTACTGGGTGTCTAAAAATCCTAAAAGCCCTATCAATAACATGCTAATTGATGCCCAATTGATGCCTAGATCAGCAGCTCAGACTGCTCAGTATATACTGAGTGGTCTGCTGATCTGTTGTGTCTTTGTGCACAACTTGTGCAGTTGGTCTAAGCTTTGGTGGACAAACTAAATGGACCTAATGAACTTCAACAATGCCAAGAAAATGGTCAAAACAAGCTGGGGCTTATATCTAGCTTATTTGAGCTTTTGGCAGTCCAAAATTCCCACAGGGTATGCAAAATGGCTAATTCTATCTAAATTGCCAATCCAATCTTGAAAACAGCTTAAATTGACCAAAATAAGCTCAACCAAAGTTGGCCTAATGGTAAATGTACAGTAACTAGGCTGTTTGGCTTAGTTAACAGCTTAAACCAAACACCCCTATCAAAGGTTGTTTTGGATTTTTAAAAGGAAAATGATATATTTAAGTTAAGATAATAACTAATTACTGTTTACTAACTTATGTTAATTATATTGACCTACTTTTAAAGTATAATTAAGCAGTTTAATAAGCAAATGCCTTAATGGCTGTTTTTGGATTTTTTAGAGTTTTTTAAGGGAAATAAAGACACAAGCTATTTGATACTGACAATATTGATGAGATATGACTTATAATAGATATTAAGCAATAAATGACAGAGATAAGCTAGAAATAAGCTATAGCACAGTTACAATAGTATTTAAGCAAAAACCAAATAAAAGCTTACAACTGTGAAGTAATGAAACAGAGAAAACTGATTAAGGACCAACTTGGCTTGTCACAACCAAGCTTAATACCCCATTCCAGCTTAATCACCCCAACTTATCAACCCAGAACAGCTTATTTCAGCTTCTTTGACTTTATTTGACTTTTCTTCAAATCTTGAAATAGAACAGGATTATACTAAAATAAACTCACCAAAAGCTATAATGAGCTGATGTGAGCTTATTTAAACAGATAATAAGCTATTCCAAACAACATTTAAACTAATTCGAACCACAGTAAAGCATGAAATTGTAAATTGACTGAAATTAAATGACAAGGTAAATTAAATTGAGATCAAATTACTGTAAAGGGACTATATTGAAGACTGGAATGAAAATTACAATAAGGAAATGACAATTAATTAAAAACGATTTAAAATAAATTAACTACTCTTTTTATTCCTATTACATTTGATCTATATATACAAAATACAATTGGGAAATCCCTAGCCGACTACTCTGAACTCTTCTGCACCCTTGGATTGTCTCAAATCGATCTGAGCCACTCTTTTGGATTTTTGGCGCCAAAAACTATGGTAGTGGATTTGAGCAGGTATTTCTCAATTAAGGATTTTTGTGTGTTAGTGAAGGTGGAAGGGAACAGGTGGATAGTAGGTAGTGAGCTGGGGGATGGGATGGTGAAACCATGGGCTATGGAGGTGGTTTTGGTTTTGGCGGGTTTGTGAGGAAGGGGATAGGTTTGACTGAGGTCAAACCTGGTATTAAATACCAGGCTTGGTTGGGTCGGGTTGTTTAAATAAAAGGATTGGGCTTTGGTTAATTGGGCTTGGGTAATAAAAGAGTGGATTGGGTTATTTTTATTTAAGGGTGGTGGGTTTTATTTATTGTTTAGGGTCCGGTTGGTTATAGTTAAAATATCACAAGGACCAAAAGTGTAACATTCTGATTTTCAAGGACCTCTTGTGACTAGCTTCCAAAAGTTATCATAGGGACCAATTATGCCATTTGAGAATAGTACAAGGGTTATATTTGATAAATTCCAATTTTTAAAACCTTAAGGACTATTTTTGACATTTTTCAAAGTTGAGGGACCAAAGTTGTAAATATGCAAATTTTAATTTCAAAGGACTTTTTTTAACAACTTATGAATCCCCAAGGACCTAAAATGATATTTGTACAAGTTTTTAGTGATCAGGGACTAGCTTTGACAACTTTTGAAAGTTGAGGGACTGAAACTGCCAATTATGTAAACTTTGTTCGTTTTTCACTTGTTTTTAAACATTTTGCATCTGAAACATATAAAACACAATTCTGGGATAATTTCAGTATTATGATGCATTTCTGAGTGTTTTTGAGAGTTTTGGCAGCTCAGATTAGGTAAAAATGATGAGTATTTAGACACTCATCAATCCCCCACACTAAACTATTGCTAGTCCCTAGCAATATTTTATGAAGATTTAATGGATTTGAAAGACTCTTTACCAAAAGCCATTACTTCTGGAGTAGCCAATTGTTTCAGTTCAAGTAAGAACTTTGGTACAATGATAACCAAGTGATTTTGAGCAAACCACAAGCTGTCAACGGTTTTGATTTGTCTTTACCAAGAGCCGTTTGCTCTCGGATTAGCCAATCCTTATGTGGGTTAGACATGGCGGACTGATAACCATTTATTGCGTTCTAAGTGAGAAAAAATTTTAAAATTTTGGCTAAAATGGGGGTACTAGATGGTACATTTGATCAAATTCGCAAGAATTCCCCCCCACACTTAGAACTGAATATTGCCCTCAATATTCAAAGAACCGGTTGTTAAACCAACACTTAGAACGTGAAAGGGAAATACTAATAGCCTTTATTTCATATAGTTATTTATTTTATTTTTATTTAATTTGCATTTAAGCCGTTAAGGCATGCAAATTCCCTCTTTTTTTTTTTTTTTTTTTTTATACATATATACAATATGTGGGGCATCTCCCCCACACTAGGGTGAGACATGGGTGAAAACCCATATTTTGCTACTGTTTTTGATAACCGAGTCGCTAGCTTGACTCGACCCCGAATTGAGTTGATTCCTCTCGAACAGTCAGGTTTATCACGCAAGCTAACCGCTTGTGAACGGTCAACCGTAACAAAGGGTTCCTGAACAGCCCGGGAGACAAAGCAATTTAAAAGTTTATGGGGAAGTAAGAGACCAGGAAATCCGGTATTTAAACCAATGTTAGATGGACAATGCCGGGGTCAAAAGTAATATCCTCACTCCCAAATGAGTGAAGGATAGGAGAAATCACCGGGTAGGTGAAGGGAAGAAGAGAGATCTGAACAGCAATTAGGATAAGAACTTCCTCCTCAAGAATTGCATTTTTAAGTGGAGGAGGCAAGTCTTTAATCTTGATCTCCGGAAATTTATGAAGTTTAACGGGAGGGAGAGGAGGGGAATTGTCCTGATTTAACAATTTCTCAAGAAAAAGAATATCTCCCTCCAAATCAATCTCAGCGTTATCAATTCCTTCCAGAAATGAATCACACCTGAGAAAAGCTTCGATCTCTTCCAAATTGGAATCACTTCCCTCAAACGGAGGGAGAGAAGGGGAAGAGTCGGAAATGATAGGTTGAGAAGATGGAGTGGGATCACCACTCACAGAATTATGAAAATAACCTAGACTTTCTTGAGAGTACTCCTCTGAAGCAATGTCAATGACATCTATTCGGTTAACCGATGCAGAATTATAATTTGAGGAGTACTTTGAAGTTTGCTCATGGTTAAAGGTAACAGCTTCCTTATCCACACGCAATGTGATCTCATGCTTAAATACATCAATAAGAGCATGGCCCGTTTTTAGGAATCCTCGTCCAAGAATGAGAGGAACCTTTTGATCTGCGTCGAATTCAACAACCACAAAGTCAGCTGGAAAATGGAACTTACCTACTTTCACAAACACATCTTCGGCAATGCCGCATGGATGAGATATGGTTCGATCTGCAAGCTCTAGAGTCATGCAGGTAGGAGTAAGAGCCGGAAGAGAAAGTTTCTTCCATACTGAATGAGGCATTAGGTTGATGCTTGCACCTAGATCTGCTAAGGCATAGCATTCAACCATTCCCGGAAATACACATGGTATAAGAAATTTTCCAGGATCTCCAAGCTTCTCCGGAAGCTTTTTCAAGATAACCGCTGAGCAGTTCTCATTTAATGGAGTTTTAGCCATTTCAATCAGTTTTTCCTTGTTGCTTAACAAGTGTTTGATTGCTGATGCAAATTTGGGCATCAGAATGGTAGCATCCGCAAAGCTTATGTCAAAATGTAATTCTTTAAAGATTTGATAGAATTTATCATTTTGTTGACTAGCCTTCTCACGGAGCTTTTGTTCATTTAAGCGTGATGGGTAAGGAATATAAGGTTTGGATTTAGGGACAACCACTTCAGGAGTCTTAACAGATTCAAAGACAACTCCTGGTTTGGATTTTTTGTTTGGGACAACTGGAGGATAGACATGTGCTGTACTTTGTGGGTCTGGAATTTGCACTTTGTCCGTTGTATCCTCCGTTTCTTTCTCCATTTCAAATAACGGAGGAGGAATAGGGCCAGCTGGCCCTTCATAAGCAGCACCACTCCTTGTGGTGATGGCTTTGACGAAAGTGGTATCTTCGTCATCATCACTGTCGTCATCAAGCACACTGACAGGAACAGCATTGAGCATCTCAGAATAATATCTGGCTGATCTTTGCTCACTAAGTTTGGTTGACAAACTTTTAACCGTAAATCGTGATAGAGAAGGATCTATTCTTGACGGTTGGGGAGCAAGTGTGGGTGTAGATTTTTGGATGACCGAAGGTTGGACGTATTTAGTACTTCCATTGTTAGTGGGAAGCACCGGGTCCTTTATCACCTTGATTTCTTGTTCCAATTCCCTCACCGGAGAGAAAAGAGGAATTGACGGTCCAACATGAGCTTTACCACTATGTGTAGTGACAGCCTTGAGTTCACCCCTTGGGTTGACAACAGTGTTACTTGGAAGACCTCCCGAGGTAGAAGGTGGATTAAGATGGTCCATGAGACTGGCAAACATATTTTTTACTTCGCTTTGAGAATGATCGATTTTATTTGAAAGCTCAGTTCCTTGCTTGTGTATTGAGGACTGAAATTCATTCTTCAAATTAGAGATTTGATTTTGCATTGCCTTCATATTGGTCTCATTAACCTTGATGTAGCTATCAAGCTCACTCGAGAGAGGTCTTTGGGAATTGGGAGCTGAATACCCTTGATTACCCCTTTGGGGTGGGTATTGATTGTTCGGGGCATGATATTGATTCTGCGTGTTTTGCCCTCTTTGCTGATTAGGATTATTCCTATTTGGATTATTAGGAGAAGGAAAACCGGGTGGTCCATGCTGATTGCTAGCACGGTAATTTGTTTCCACATGAGGATGGTATTGACCACCTCCTTGATTGGAAGATCCGGCTAAAGCTTCGACTTCAAATGCATTGCCATCGGTGGCAGTACAATTGTAGTAAGCGTGTGGGCCACCACAAGTAACACAAACTTCTACCTTTTTGATTTCAGCAGTGTGAGAAGTTTGCGGAGCGGACTCTTTCTTTTGTGTGGAGAAAACCAAAGCTTGAATAACCTTCGTGAGTTCAGCAAGCTGAGTATCAGTACTAGATTGACTCACGGGAGATGAAGTGGAAGGACTAGTACCAGCCTGAGAATTATATGGTCTGGCTCGTGCAGTACGGACCTTTGACTTATTTTCAATGAGTGCAATGACTTCCTTAGTGGATTTGCTCAAAAAATTACCTCCAGCTGAGGCATTAAGAGAATCTTGGTCAGATGGGTTTAACCCATTGTAGAAAGTGTCCATTTGCATCAAATCGGTGAAACCGTGATGAGGACATTTGCGGAGCAATTCTTTGAAACGCTCCCATGATTCTCCAAATGGTTCATCAAACCTTTGAGAGAATTTCATGATTTCATTTTTGAGATACGTGGTTTTAGACGGAGGAAAGAATTCATTCACGAATTTCTGAACCAGATCTTCCCATGTTGTTATTGATCGAGGGGGTTGTTTGTCAAGCCAAATTCGGGCTGCCCCATCGATGGAAAATGGGAAAAGAAGAAGTTTGATTGATTCCTCAGGGACATTTTTGCATTTGATGGTGGATGTTATTTTATTGAACCATCTAATGTGATCTTGAGGATCGTCCCTGTCAAAACCATAGAATTGCCTCTGGGTTACCAGGTTTATTAACCCAGTCTTAAGCTCAAAATTCTCAGCCACTATGGCTGGAACAACAATGGCATCTCCGTACCCAGTGGTGGGAGCTTGGAGCAGCTCATTCATAGGACGGTCTTCAGCCATGATGTCAAGGGTTTTGGGATCAGTACGTAACTCGGGTATGACTGACGGAGCAGAACGTCTACGACGTCTTCGAGGTATTTTTCCAAGCTCACGAAAAGGGCTTGATGACCTAGAAGAACGAGTGCGCATGCACTTAGCAAAATTTTTCAATTAAAATCAAGATCGAGAAAAAACACAAGTGAACTTAAACCAATAATCAACAAGCGTACGGTAGCTCTCTAAAAGATAAACGCACAGAGTGGCGGAGAAGCAGAGGTGGGCAATTAAATGCTCCTTAAAAACCCGCTTCTTTCAGTCCGACAATTTAATGTCAGACTATCCTAGAACCTCCGTTAGAGTTTGTTTATCAATCAAAGGTGAGCCGATATTCGCAAGTGATACAAAGGCAAGTTTTTATCTTAAGTTTGGGAACTTATTATGGCCGTACCCCCAGTTAGGTAGTACTCAGTCTTGGTTCTCGATGGTTAATTTTTATTGTTATATTATTAAAGAAAACGGAAAATATTTTTGGGTTTTTAATTTTTATATGATAATTATAATAATAATATATATAGAAAAGAAAAGAAAATATTTTTGGTATTTTATATTGTTTTTGGGAAATAGGAACTTCTTGGGAGAAGGATCTCGAATCACTAATCGCTAAAACTTACACAATAGTCGCAGCACACCTCCCCGGCAGCGGCGCCAAAATTTGATCCGCCCGAAAACAACACTTATAATTAAACAAATGCAATCTCAGAACAGGATGCTCGTGTGTAGTGTGTGAAACCAGGCAAGTGATCACCCGGATCGTTTCCCAACGAGATGTGAATGGAAAACTGTGAAAAGCTAGGATTAGAGTGACAGATGATTTAGATTGCTTTTGATTTTTGCTTTTTAACAATTCTAAATAATAAACAAAAACAGATATGCACAATAATATTAAACGCGAATTAATAAACTGAAACGCGTAACGAAAAAGTTAAAATGGGACAAAAACTAAAATTTATAAAATTTAAAACCTAAAAATGTAAAATTACTTAAAACTTATTTAAAAACTTAAATTATATTTTTTTTATACTTTTTATTTAATTATTATTAATTATTTATTATTTAATTATTAATTAAACTAATTTAAATTATAAAAAAAATACTAAATGAACTAAGAAAAATCTAAAACTTTTTCTAAAAATATTACTAAGTAAATAAAAGCTAAGAAAATTATAAAAATGAAAATTACTTAATTAAAATTTAAAAAGATAAATTCTATTAAATAGAAGCTATCACTTTATTTCTATTTTTGGTTTTTCTTAAGGCCTAAAAATATTTTTATATTTTTCCTAGATTAAAAATGACAAAAGAAAATTATGAAAATTGGATTTGTATTTTTCTGATTATTTTTCTATTTATTATGATTTAAATACTATTTTAAACTAATTAAAAAGGTTAAAAATATCAAAACTAATCAGAAAATTATGAAATTTTCTGAGTAAATCTAAAATATTATTAGAAAGCTATGAAAAATAAAATGAAAAGCTTAATAAACCAAATAAGCAGAAATGGGCAGATAAGCAGTTTGGAATAAGCCCAAATATAAGCAAATAAGCACTAAAATTAACCAACTGATTAGGACAGACTTAATACAATATTATAAGCACAAAACAACTTAAAATTACAAATAAGCACAAGAGATTTAACAATTTAAGCACTTGACTGTTGTGGATTTTAAGACAGAAAATGTAGAAAAGTGGCTGATTTGCAGACTAGATTAAGCACTCAATAAGCTATAGAAACACAACCTAATGGGGGCAAAACTTAGGTAGCACTACTGGGTGTCTAAAAATCCTAAAAGCCCTATCAATAACATGCTAATTGATGCCCAATTGATGCCTAGATCAGCAGCTCAGACTGCTCAGTATATACTGAGTGGTCTGCTGATCTGTTGTGTCTTTGTGCACAACTTGTGCAGTTGGTCTAAGCTTTGGTGGACAAACTAAATGGACCTAATGAACTTCAACAATGCCAAGAAAATGGTCAAAACAAGCTGGGGCTTATATCTAGCTTATTTGAGCTTTTGGCAATCCAAAATTCCCACAGGGTATGCAAAATGGCTAATTCTATCTAAATTGCCAATCCAATCTTGAAAACAGCTTAAATTGACCAAAATAAGCTCAACCAAAGTTGGCCTAATGGTAAATGTACAGTAACTAGGCTGTTTGGCTTAGTTAACAGCTTAAACCAAACACCCCTATCAAAGGCTGTTTTGGATTTTTAAAAGGAAAATGATATATTTAAGTTAAGATAATAACTAATTACTGTTTACTAACTTATGTTAATTATATTGACCTACTTTTAAAGTATAATTAAGCAGTTTAATAAGCAAATGCCTTAATGGCTGTTTTTGGATTTTTTAGAGTTTTTTAAGGGAAATAAAGACACAAGCTATTTGATACTGACAATATTGATGAGATATGACTTATAATAGATATTAAGCAATAAATGACAGAGATAAGCTAGAAATAAGCTATAGCACAGTTACAATAGTATTTAAGCAAAAACCAAATAAAAGCTTACAACTGTGAAGTAATAAAACAGAGAAAACTGATTAAGGACCAACTTGGCTTGTCACAACCAAGCTTAATACCCCATTCCAGCTTAATCACCCCAACTTATCAACCCAGAACAGCTTATTTCAGCTTCTTTGACTTTATTTGACTTTTCTTCAAATCTTGAAATAGAACAGGATTATACTAAAATAAACTCACCAAAAGCTATAATGAGCTGATGTGAGCTTATTTAAACAGATAATAAGCTATTCCAAACAACATTTAAACTAATTCGAACCACAGTAAAGCATGAAATTGTAAATTGACTGAAATTAAATGACAAGGTAAATTAAATTGAGATCAAATTACTGTAAAGGGACTATATTGAAGACTGGAATGAAAATTACAATAAGGAAATGACAATTAATTAAAAACGATTTAAAATAAATTAACTACTCTCCTTATTCCTATTACATTTGATCTATATATACAAAATACAATTGGGAAATCCCTAGCCGACTACTCTGAACTCTTCTGCACCCTTGGATTGTCTCAAATCGATCTGAGCCACTCTTTTGGATTTTTGGCGCCAAAAACTATGGTAGTGGATTTGAGCAGGTATTTCTCAATTAAGGATTTTTGTGTGTTAGTGAAGGTGGAAGGGAACAGGTGGATAGTAGGTAGTGAGCTGGGGGGATGGGATGGTGAAACCATGGGCTATGGAGGTGGTTTTGGTTTTGGCGGGTTTGTGAGGAAGGGGATAGGTTTGACTGAGGTCAAACCTGGTATTAAATACCAGGCTTGGTTGGGTCGGGTTGTTTAAATAAAAGGATTGGGCTTTGGTTAATTGGGCTTGGGTAATAAAAGAGTGGATTGGGTTATTTTTATTTAAGGGTGGTGGGTTTTATTTATTGTTTAGGGTCCGGTTGTTTATAGTTAAAATATCACAAGGACCAAAAGTGTAACATTCTGATTTTCAAGGACCTCTTGTGACAAGCTTCCAAAAGTTATCATAGGGACCAATTATGCCATTTGAGAATAGTACAAGGGTTATATTTGATAAATTCCAATTTTTAAAACCTTATGGACTATTTTTGACATTTTTCAAAGTTGAGGGACCAAAGTTGTAAATATGCAATTTTTAATTTCAAAGGACTTTTTTTAACAACTTATGAATCCCCAAGGACCTAAAATGATATTTGTACAAGTTTTTAGTGATCAGGGACTAGCTTTGACAACTTTTGAAAGTTGAGGGACTGAAACTGCCAATTATGCAAACTTTATTCGTTTTTCACTTGTTTTTAATCATTTTGCATCTGAAACATACAAAACACAATTCTGGGATAATTTCAGTATTTTGATGCATTTCTGAGTGTTTTTGAGAGTTTTGGCAGCTCAGATTAGGTAAAAATGATGAGTATTTAGACACTCATCTTTGTTTGTTGAGTTGTTACATGTTATTTTAACATGATTTGGTTTCCTAGAACCAAGAGACACTCTAATGTGATACAATGTAGAATCTACTACATCGTGTGTGTTTCAAGAATGCTCCTTTGCATATCTTGAGGGAGAATCTAGTAAAGGTTACTTACCTCAATAGATCTTGTGAGTATTTTATTTGAAATGAGACATACTGTTTATTTCAACAAGTATGCTTTTCTAAGAGGAAACTTATCACTCTTATGAATGCTTTGTGAAACAAGTATTTTTGTGTATGACCAATTTTACTTGTTTATGCAATGACACATGTCGTATTAGGTTATTATTCAACTCTAATATCCTACATTTGTTAACAGGATGCAATGTATTCTCTTGTAACATAACCATTCATGTTACAAAGAAAATAAGACGCATAGGATATAAGTTATCCTTTATCAATCTTTTGATAAGAGAAATACATGTGAAATTCTCAAAGATTGAAGACTTACATAATAGTTAATAACATATTATGTGTGACATTTTTACTAGACATGTGACTTTGAGTGTTGAGTCGTTCATGAGCAAAGTTTACATATGTTGTTTGTTTGCTCGTGTTTGGTTTTTCGGAATTGACACATTTACTAATTGCATTGCAATGTAAATTACTTGTATATTTCGGATGAAACATCCAAGTTGTCAATCCTACTTAGTTGTGTATTTTATGCATCTTTTAAACATATTAGTTTAAAGTTTGGAACACAACCATTGGACACGAAGACTCAATATGGCATCTTCAACACAAGTGTGAGTTATGATCTGATGCATATTATTTTCGTCTTGATAGAACGTCATTATTTTCACAACAATCGAATGTGAGTGAGTATGTAGATTCAAGATAATACTTTTCATCATAATTTGATGTTATCTTGAAGCTAGACAAATAATGACTCCAATTTCATGTCCACACTCAAAAACTTGTCAATTAGATTCGATAATGATATCAATCATAATTTGAATAATGAATTGATATGTACTCGAGATCTTTCTTGACCCTCACAATCACTCCTTAAAAAAATAAAAAAAATTTAAGGAGTGTGTTTGATTTATTCTAACACTAGTTGTATGTGTGAGGTTAATGACATATTAAGTTACTACTTTGATATTGTCATTTATTTTTATTTGAGAAAAACTATTTATATTATTAAGTATAATATTCTTAGTTTTTAGACACCTCATTGGTATAAAAATAATTATCTTAACTATTTTTATACAACATACGTAAAATACTAAATATTTAAAACATTTTGTATGTGTGTTAGATCAATGCAAGTTTAATACATTTTCCTTTACTTAAGTACTGATGTATTAAAATGACCTTTTATCTTGTTTAGACAACCCATGGTCAACAAGACAAAATGATGTAATGTTTTAAAGATCATGTTACGGATTTTATGAAATTGTTAAGTATTTTGGGGTGATATACTTTTTACACTTAAACCTTTGGAAAAATAATTGCGTAAGACAATATCTTTCGACACACATGATCTACCAACTTAGTTTCTATTCCTAAGAAGGTTACTAAACCATTTTAAAAGCTTGCAACAAATGCAAGAAAAATGGTCTATGCCTATATGCAATGCAAACTAATTACTTAATATAGTGCAAGTAATTTAGCATGAGCCTTATAAATGCATAAATCGGAAAGCTATAATAAACAAATAGCAACATGGCATGAAAGACACTTATGCTTATGGATAAAGTTAGCTCAACTAAAGATAGCGATAAGCATATAAAAGTATTGACTAACAATACTAAGACACAAAGAAAAGAAAATAGTCATTTAGCATAACACACAAAGATACTTATTGTCATTTTGTGTATTAAGTATCACAATGTACACTTAGCTTGACTTTATTTGAAAATGAATTATTTTCCACCCCATTTAAAATTTTTATCAACACCTTGAAATCATGAATGCATCAACGTGTGATGTTCACTTTGTGTTTTGACAAAAAATTTGTGCAATCGGCATGACCGGAAAAGACTCTCTGTTACGAAATAGAGACTCTCGTAAATTTTACTTTACAATCACTTTCTAAAATAATTTTTAAGTGAAAGTAGACTCAATTACGTTTAAAACGATAGGTGGCACGACTCCTACGGACTTACGGTTGATTTTATACGAATTTTTGAAAATTACCGAATTCTGAAAAACATACGAAGGTACCGTTAAATTTAGTGGTACCGTCCATATTTAGTGGAACCGTACGTTATATTTAACGGTGCCGTACCTTTTATTTCAGTTTTGAACAGAACCAACTTTTATTAATTTAAGAAAACCTTCAAGCTAGTATGACAATGTATACTTAACAACAAAACTTGTAAGTATTAAGCAACTAAATACTTTTCATATTTTTATCACCTTCATGGGTAATTTGATACATGGATCGTACTGAATTTTGAAAACCATTTGTTTTAAAAATTTGAGCGACGTGGCTCTGGTACCAATTGTGGAAACCGTATAGGGGGGGGGGATGAATACGTTTCCATTTAAAAACTTAAAACTTTTGTATCAAACACCTGATCAAGTGTGACGTAATATGAAAAGTATCAACTATGGTCATTTAACATCTAGAGATGAATGTAGTAAACTACAACACAAGCACAATTAAACCATGACATATACTTAATCGACATAACATAAGCAACTAGTCACACAAGCATAAAATTCATGCAAATATAAGTATAAAGCGATAAAGAATGAAATGAAAGTAAAGAGATAAGTAAGAAGGCGCAAACCGGACACGGTGATTTATAGTGGTTCGGTCACGAAGCTCCTCTTCGCCCTACTCCACTCCCCGAGTACCCAACTCGAGAGTTACTTCACTAATCAACAAACTCCCTTCAGGCGGAGAAAACCGTACACGTCGCTTAACTTGTTTTCCGACACTAAGCTAGATGTCGAGTGCTAATCTTAGCTAGCACCAATCTACCACGATCTACCCGATCTACACCGTACACGTCGCCTATCCTATTTCCGACACTAAGCTAGATGTCGAGTGTTAATCTTAGATAGCACCAATCTACCACGATCTACCCGATGTACCCTTGATCCACATGATCAATACACACAAGCCCAATGGCTTCAAGAGATCTTCACTATCTCTTAAGATCACAATGATCTTGACTCACTCTCTCACAAAAGAAAAATAATCTTGATGTATGCTATGATACAATCAAGAGTGTAACCAATGTTACAAGACCTAACAACTCCAACTCTTGTATCTTCTTGGATACCTTGAGTTCTTCTCTTGCAAATGAAGAGGAATGATAACACTTTGTATCTACTTGGATACTTTGTGTTCTTCTCTTGCTAATCAAAATGGATGACAACACTTTGTATCTACTTGGATACTTTGTGTTCTTCTCTTGCTAATCAAGAGGAATGAAGAGGATCACTTGAATGGATGATTGGATCACTCTTAAACAAACTAAGACTCTCCAAATGATCAAAGAAAGTCATCTAAGTGAGGAGGGATTAGACCAGAGAAAAAGGACTGGAAAAATCAAGTTGGAAGTGTAAAATGATCCACTATTTATAGGCAAAGAAAAATCTAGCCGTTATGTACGGATGGCTCCACTAATTGTGCCACGGCTCCACTAAATTTAGTGGAACCTTGCAGCCGTCGGTGATGAAAACGCTCCAGACGCTCCAAATTTTGTCTTTTAGTGGTGAAAGTTTATTTGGGGAAGTTTGGAGCTGTTTTGGGGGGAAAATGGCTGTTACTATTTTTGAAATAATTTTCCCAAATAAAACATTTCTTTCTAATTCAAAAATAATTTGTAAAATGTATTTTTGAAAAATGTTTTGTCACATTCATAAAAATGTGAAGTTTAGAAAAATATAATCCTTTGATCATTTGTCAAGTAGTAGATTTGTTTGTCCATACCTTGAGTGATTTATGTCTGGATGGAAATCTACGACTTTATTGAAGCATACTTGAGACGTCGGGAGGTGTTGATGTAAGTATGCGTTGATGATTTGTGCTTACAAGTAACTTGTACATTTTACGTTATGTATTACAAGTTATATGTTTGTCATTATTAAAACCGAAGAAATCGTTTAGTTTAAATATAGTAATATTTGCACTAACATTTTTGTTTAAATTGTTTGACAAGATTGTAAGCAAAAAAGGGTAAATTTTCGAATAGAAATTAAATTGACCTAATAACTATGAAACATGATGTGATGAATTATACACATTGCAAAGTCTTATGTGCCGACAGTGGTTCGCTTCGCACGGTAATTTGCTCCCAGACGAGACTAGCAATATTATAGTTTAAACATGTTTTTAAGACTTAAAATCATAAACTTTTAGTTGAGTAATGAGTTTTGTACCAATAGTGTGAACGGCTCACCCAGTTTTGGCAAACTATAAAAGGGGTATAAGGAGGATTGACATTAAATTGTCAAACCGAAAGAGACGCGTTTTTAACTAGCATTAGTGCAGACGTTTGTCTCTCCGCTCATTTGTGCGTCTAATTGGAGCTACCAAGTAAGCTATTTCTTTGTACAAAATCATCTTAAGAGGGAATTGACTTCAATTCCACGCGCTACTTTGTGGTAATTATCCGAATAACTTGGGTCTTTTGACTCATGCAGCAGTAGGATATAGTGGGCGATAATTGTAGGTAATTCTTTGATTGGTGAACCCAATACCTCAATTAAAACTTTGTTGATTTAAATCTTAGCCTAAATTGGTAAATAAAAACGTTTTGAAAACTTATGATACGAAGATGTGTGCATGCTTCTTCGTACATATTTTGATTGACACATCAAAATTAATACCCTAAAATTTTAAGTCCATGCTATCTAATTATAAGAAACACTTGGAGTTATTAATAACAAGGTAAATTCCCATTATGCGTGAGACCAGTAATGGAGAATTTGCAGTTTCTAAATTAGACGACTTAATTAAGTTGTTAGTGAGACCTAGAAACTAAAGGCATGAGATGGGATGAAACATGCTTACTTTGCAAATTGTATTTGGCAAATGTAAATCCCATAATGATCTAGGAGTCGGAAATTGTTTGCCGATTATTGTTCGACAAATTTCCATATTTTGTACTTTCACTACTAGCAGATCAACTGATGTAGTGAAACTATGAAAATTTGGATCCTAGTTTTCAAGAAGATTAAATGGTTATATGAATATTTCCTGGGTATTTTCTTTTCTTGAAAAATTGTATTATCAGAATACTAATATTTGAACTTTTTCTGTAGAAATGACTCAACCCGATAATGCTGTACTAAGTTCTGCTTTCAAAAACCACTTTGAAAGGGAAAAATTGACTGGCCCAAATTTCTATGACTGGCATAGGTCACTCAGGATTGTCTTGAGAGTGTCCAAAAAGCTGGAATATTTGACTAAGCCTTGCCCTCAAGAACCAGCTGCTACTGAACCTGAAGAGGTCAAAGCAGCATGGCAATTGGAGTTCAAAAAGCACAATGAAGTTGCGTGCTTGATGCTTGGAAGTATGGTTCCCAAATTGCAAAAGCAGTTTGAGAACTATTTTCCTAAAGACATGCTGGAAGAACTCCTAAAGACTTATGAAAAGCCACCAGCTGTTGAATTGTATGATTTGATCGATACGTTACACAACTGCAGGCAGGGGGAAGGTAAACCTGTTCATGATCATGTGTTGAAAATAAAGATGTACATGGACCAACTACAACTGATCAACTACGTCTATCCTGAGAATGTGTGTGTGAACCTAATCAATAGGTCCTTGAACAAGGATTTTAAAGGTTTTGTTCAAAACTATAACATGCATTGCTCGGGGAAGATAGTCACGGAATTGCTCGCAATGCTTGTGGACTATGAAAAGGGTTTACCAAACAAGGCACCTACTCCCTCGGGTATTAGCTATACAAGGAGGTAGGATCCAAAAGCCAAAACTGCAGGCGAATAAGAAGGGTAAGGGTAAGGTTGACAAGGGTAAAAAATTTATGGCCTATCAACCTATGCCCAAGAAGAACAACCCTCAGAAGAACAAGATGAATCCGAACAAAAAGGATCAGGCTTGTCACCACTGCCATGAGATAGGACATTAGAAGCGGAACTGTCCACTCTATCTCGAGGAGTTGCGTGTGAAAAAGATGAAGGTTGAGGCTGGTAAAGCCAGCACTTCAGGTAACTTAGTTCTCTATAACCAAGTCTCTGATACCAATCTGTAACTCCCCCAAATTACTGCAGCAGAACAGTAGTGTCAAGGGAGTATTACTTCATAATATAGATCAAGGTATAGAAAACGACCTCTAAATGAGACGTTTTGAAATGTTACCATTCGAATTTATTAGAATCAGAGTTAAACAAGGAATCCAAAGTATAAAGTTACATAGATGTTTCGAATGGTAAAAGATAAAGATATGAGTCTCCAAGTATGCAATTGACTCTACAATTCATGCATCCACTATTGATGCGTGTAGCACCGGGTTTTAAGTTTATAAACAAGAATTACCGGTTAACTAGGAACACATACGAGCAAGTATACTCGTCTGTGTGTAGCAAGAGGATTGGTAAGTCAAGGTCTTCCCACGAGACTTGGTTGTACTCAAATGTTGTTTGATTGTTTAAGCAAGTAACAAGTTGATGGTTATGATTGTCATGGATCAAACCACCAAGAAAAGCAATTATAAAAGCATGATGTAAGCACACAAACACTTGTTTAGGAATAATAACCAATCGTGATGGAATATTGAACATGTTTGGGTGAAACATATATGTGGAAGGTACATACCAATTTTCACAAGGTTTTCTAGTCAATGGGTAATATCAAGAAAATCCATGTTTCTACTAGTTTCACGGGTGAGTCCTTTCGGCCAATACCTCATCCCATTATGCTAGCCCTTTGTGTTATCAAATGTATGAAAAAGATGATTAGTAACATTAGTTCTTACGAGTCCTTTCAACCCAATCTCGTGATTAAATATTCTCGAATTCATTTAAAAACTTGAATACTTAATAGTTGTCAATTATCAAATACCAATCCATTTGTGCACCAACTTCTTGGAATCAAACAATATTAGAAATCCTTTCAACCTTTAAATCCAACAATGTTTAATCAATAAGTTTTAGAACACGAATTATATTTAAACAAACTTATGAGAACAATCACTTTTTCTAACCGACTAATCATTCAACATTCACACGAAAGTCTACATAATACCCAAACAAGTATAAAGAGATAATTGTAATCAAACATATAACACATCACACAAAGGAATTCTCATGATCATCATAAGCAAAGACATTAATATGATGGAATTTAATAGAAACAATACCAAACATTAGAGTCAAAGCATCGAGTGCTACAATTCCAACCATGTGATTCCAACCAAAAGAAACTACCAAAATACAAATCATCCATCCCTAAACCTTCCTGGAAATCAACCTCATGTTGTGAGTATATGACTTAGGGGTGTTTGGTAATAAAGATTGTTGGTGATGTATGTGGTGTTTAATTGGTGTGAACTATAATCAAGTCTTATGGTGTAAAGATGATCAAGTCATATGTCCCGCGAATGTAGACCAAACCAACTCCCCAACACCTCTAGAAATGGGTGGGGAGTGGTAGGAGAGAATCCTCCAAGTGTGGAGAGAATTAGTTGTAGATGGTATGAGAAAGATTATTTTCTAGATGATAGATAATTATTTGATGCCTTACCAAGCACTCTTATTTATAATTGATTAATCCTTGGCCACCAAGCATGTTTCTTGGCCACAAAGTGTCATAAAGTGCAGGAAAAATGAGTTACAAGAAGTATATGATCGGCCATGGGTCATTATGGTAGTAAAAACCTTGAGTTAATGCAACTCTTCATCTCAGAAATATCTCAACCTGCGGTTGGCAATGACTGCTCAACCTCAGGTTGGGCTTTTGAACCTTGGGTTTGAATCTCAGCTTCAACCTTGGGTTGGGAATTGTTTTGCACATGTATTTCAACCTTGAGTTGGCATATAACTTCATCCTTTAACACTCTTTTTAGCACTTAATCTTGACTCCTTCTTTCATCGAATAACTTCATAAACTTTTACTTGAACATGGAAATAATCATAGCATGAATCTTTATCTTGAACGGAAAACTTCTCTTCGTGCACATACACTTGATTTGACGACTTTTCTTCGTCTTTTCGTTATTTCCTTCAACATAGTTGTACCTGAACCTGAATACATCTTTTATACCTTTTAAGCGTAAAATGTTCACAAATATAACCAAATAACATGCACAAACATACGAATAACGCTAATAAAATATGTACAAAATGAGGGTTATCAACTATCGCCTTAATAACCTGAGATAAACATGCTAAAAAGTGTCAACCAACGGTTGGTGAGTTCATAAAGTTTAGTTTGACTATAAAGCATTTGAATAAAGATTTCACAGCAAAGGCATTGTAAATCCACTCAGTCCCAAGCCCCGCACATACAAGACTTGCAACCTGTGTGTTTACAATCCACTGCTAAAGTATAAGTAAATGAATTCCGGATTATATTCCCCCATGGTCGCGGTATTTTGGACCCAAGGGCGGGGAACCACCTTCCCAAATAGTACATGTCACCCAAGGTCTCGTGTCCTGGACACAAGGGTGGGGGTATCATCCCATGATAGTACTATCAATACCTTTTCAATTACTATGAATAGTATGCATATGAATAGATTAACACGTAAAAGCATATAACGTAATAAGACTACACATCATTTCTAGAAAGTATAAAGACGTAACGTATCATAAATGTTTGAGTATTTGCCTCACAATGCAAAATGAATTAGAGAACTTGCATACCAATGCATAATGTATTTAATAAACGAGTAAAGTAGATTAAGCATGAATCTCCCCCAAGTAGTTTAAAATGAATATAAAAGAGTAAGAGTGGGGCTATGACTCACCTTAGCTGTAAGGTCAAAGTAATGTTATGTCAAAAGTATCACAGGAACGGCTCCAACACACGACCTGAATAATAGGGAAGTCTGAGATTTCGATGGTTTAAGATTGACTTGATGTGAATAATGATGGTGAAAGAATATCGGATAACGAATTGGGTTGTGCTGAGAATGATTTGATATGCTTAAAATGCTTAAAGTTCAAAAATAATATTATATATAATATTATCATGTTTTTATGTTTATTGAATTCATAAATATCGTCTCTTCAAAAGTTGGTGGATGATAAGTTATGTTTGTTCGTTAAGAGTTACGTTTTATAAATATAAACATAACGTTACTTATAAAAATCGTACGAATTGAAAAATGGATTTTAGGAATACAAATGTATAAATCACTTTATGAATTTGTATATAGAATTTAGTTACTGTTTGGTCCTTGTAGTTTCATGAAATTTACACATTTAACCCTAACGGTGAAACATTTGCACCGTTAGTCCCTAGTTAGAAAATAATTACATTTTATGTCCAAAAGGGTCAAATATGACATTTTAAGACTTGTAGTTACTGTTTTGTCATTATCTACCCATAATTTAGTAAAATGACAGTTTAGTACATAGTTATATGAAAGTTACAATTTAAACCCTAATAGTAAATATGTTTTGCAAAACAAGTCCAAAAATCACAAAAATAGTGGGAAATCCTTTCCGAGAGTTTTAGCAATTTAATAAATCTTATTTGAGTTCACAGAAACTGCTTATTCCGTAAAAGTGCTTATTTTCACATTATTGGGCTTTTAGCGAGATAAATAAAAGCCCATTAAGAGTTATCGATCCGAGGGGTTTTAAAGGAGTTTGGGCCTGAATTTGGGCTAATTTTATCGGTCTAAAAACATTTTCAAAATGCTTATTATGACAGCTTATCACATGTGCTTATTGGGTTTTTAAAAGCCCACTCGTTATATATAAGTTAAAATAGTTTCCGAGTAGCGTTTACTTTGACATTTTTAGAGGGCTTATATGAGCTTATCATGGGAAACTTAAAACATCAACTTAATCAATGAGCTTATGGAGAATTGAGTTAAGCAATAAAATTGATATGGTGTGTATTCGAATCTGATTTTATATATCCTTTTCTCAGTCGATTTAACATGAGTACAAAAATATGTAAATGACATATATATACGTGTTAAATGAAAAATGCGATTCGATATAAATAAAATGAGCTCGATAAGTAAAGAACTGAATATGTAAATGTCGAGTAGAGATAAAACACGAGTTCTTAGCCATCCATGAAGGAAGTCATTGCGTATAAACGAAAGAAATAAATAAAAGAACTCGTAAATAATGCATTAAAGTAAAATACGATCAAAAGAATTATAAGAACAATGCATGGTGAAATAAAATTGTTATAACGAGTAGGAAATGTGTTGAGGAGGACTTAAAATGCTTAGAATAGTGGTGAGAACTCGTAATAATGGACTAGGAAATGAAGGATTTTACACTTTACTCGCTAGAGCTAAAGCAAAAGAATCGAGATTAACACCTTATACGTTTGGAAAAATGGTTCGAGCGACTAGAATATTGGCTTTATACCCTTCGACTGGACTTGATCAGGAAGAAGAGTCTTAGAAAATGACTGAGTATGTGAATGAAAGAAAGGGAATGAGTGAATGTATGTGTGTCGAAGGTTTATATATGCATGCATGTACTCATTTACTTATATTGTATTATAAAGGCAAGTTGGGGACTATATATTCGAATATGGCAGTGAGTTAAGATATAGAGGATATAGGATTTAGATAACACCCAATTGCTAGGACATAAATAAGGGTGTATTCGGTTAAGAGAAAGCAAGTGGGAATACAAATATATGTGTGTCGACATGTATTTATTTAAGGGACAAGTTGAGATCTTGTTTGATTGGTAGCAGGTTTAGGATAGGATTTGAAAAGAATATCTTTAGCTAACTTGAGTGATGTGAAGGTGCATGTTTCAGTTTAAGGCTAGCAAAGTCGAATGGTATATATGTATGTGGTTAAATGTGGTTTTTGACATGTATTAAAAGGTCCAAGTGACTTCTAACGTGACCAAACGATTTAGAGATGGTGCAAATGAGTTTGTAAACTGACATTCGACTGGGAAAATGAAATGCATTATAGGAAAATAGAATTTAGTCGAGTTTGGCTTATCTTGGATGGACTTGCGATGGTGTCAACTATTGATTACTTTGAGCCTCGTTTTTATAGCAAATGTTCGAATTAAGTGAAATGGTTTATCATTCCTGAATATTGGGAATGTAGAGAATGGAGTCATGTAAAATAATAAGTAGGTTATGTGTCGAAATGATAGGATATCGAGGCCAAGTGATTGAGTTTGGTTCGTATGAGACTAAAAGAAATCATGAAAAGTTGGGCTGATTTTGTGTTGGGTTTTATATATTTCATAGATTTGATGATCAAAAACAAGAAGAATGAAACATAAGGATTACTGAAATGATAAGCAAAATACACCAAGTAGATTCTACTGCTAGGCATAAAAGATTCTACTGCTAGAGTATTTTATTCTACTGCTAGTGTATTGTTGAAGTCTGCTCAGGTTATAACGAGCAGTACTAACTTAAGTTAGTACTGCTGGTTCAAAGAAGGTAGCAGTTAGTACTGCTGGTTCAAAGAAGGTAGCAGTTAGTACTGCTTGTGCAAAGAAGATAGCAGTTGGTACTGCTAGTGCAAAGAAGCTACTGCTGAATGGATAACTGAGTGACTCATACTACTTCTTAATGGATAAAGATGAAAAAGATATTTTGTGTATAAGAGTCAATTATATACGGTAGATAATATCTTTCATATGTGTTCAGTCAACAAGTTGTAAACACAGATACATGTTGTATCTTAATGACTGACACACACAAGCAAGTAGTAGATAAGACTTATCAAGTTTGTAATGATCTCCTTTGTTCTATAAAAGGGATCTTAGCTTAGAAGTTAAGTGTGTCTTTGTGCTTCACTATGTGTTATCTGTGAAGACACTAGAGTGTTTTACTGTGCTTAGAACTCAAAACACAAAGTGTGTTACAAATGTAAAACATCAAACAGTGAGTGTGTGTGGGAACATCAGACAAGGGGTCTGATGTTGTTATGTTTGTTTAGCCTCAAGGATCTTTGATCCCTGATTAGAGTGTAATCGTGCTATATTTGATCACATAGCATTGGGGCTGATTTTATAACAAAGAGAAAGTTTGACAAAACCTTGTTGTGATAGTATTGATTCTTTCATTTGAATATTCCGCCAATATTATCATTGTGCTTATCATAGTTTACCCTAGATCAAGGTCTAAACAACCTAGAGTCCAAAACGGTCCTAAGAGCTTATAGAAGGTGTTAATAAGTTCTGTCAGGTGGTATCATAGCGGGGGCTCTCGATCTAGGATGTTACAAGGTTTTAGTTGAAGAAAGAAGAAAAATTCATTTTTGGTTTTCTTTCAAAGA
This sequence comes from Artemisia tridentata subsp. tridentata, assembly GCA_021014915.2. Taxonomy (NCBI): domain Eukaryota; kingdom Viridiplantae; phylum Streptophyta; class Magnoliopsida; order Asterales; family Asteraceae; genus Artemisia; species Artemisia tridentata. The sequence goes on from CP139504.1 coordinate 112,387,599, forward strand.
GTTCTCTGTTTACACACACAAAGGGGAAGAACACACACTCAGAAGGAATATTGTTGGGTTATGTTCTTAAAAGATTAAAGGCTTGTTTTTTATTTTCATTGGCGAAGAAGGTTATTTGTTACTTATTTGCAGATGAAGTAGAATTTTTCAAGGTTGTGTTCTTATCATATCTTAAACGTCTCCATTACGTTTAAAGATAACTTGTTCGTTTGTTCAGATATTTCATATGACTACGAATTGACAAACACTTAAAGGAGTTACATTGTAGTGCTCAATGTCTCATTGGAGATGAGTTTATTGTCAAGAGATTACGGTCTCCCTATACATCAAAATTGGGTATACGTTCGAAGTCAGATTTAGTACAAGATATAAGACACAAGGTTGGTTTCTTTTACTTCAGCATCAAGTTAGTAATGCTTAGTTTTCTTTATCATTATATACAGCCTACAGATTTGAAGAATCATGAAGATGGTTAACACATTGATTTCAGGGGAAGTATATTATGATGTGTTTAATCATATTAGGTTCGTGCATCACCATAGAGGAAGTTTTTACTGCTTACATTTCCTATTTGTTGATAACAAAAAGGGGAAGAGATATTGTGGTGGATGGCATGGATTAAGGAGAAGACAGTATTATTTCATTCATGGTGAGATTTAATTATCTCAATTTCTCTACTTCGTCTAGGGAAGTTCGTACAAGAATTTGTTTGTTTTGTAATCATCAAATAGGGGAAGATTGTTGGGTTTTATATATTTCATAGATTTAATGATAAAAAACATGAAGAATGAAACATAAGGATTACTAAAATGATAAGAAAAATATACCAAGTAGATTCTACTGCTAGGCATAAAAGATTCTACTCGTTAGAAATATAAATATACATCTGAAGACACGGTCACCCCGAGTATCTATTTAGCATTTATATAGCTCGTAGGATTATTTGTATTATTATTATTAGTTTAGTTATATTAGTATTTGTGGAGTGGGTCGGGTCTTTACCCACTATCAGCTTACTCTACAGCCCGCTAGGGGCACCTAAACATTGTAGTATATATACCCCTTCCCACACATGGGAAGGGTTGGAGATTCTTAATCATTCAACCATATTTTCTCTCATTTTCTCTCTCTAAAACTTCCAACTCTCTCATCTCTCTCTCTCTAGAATTCATCTAACTTAAATCCAAGTATGCAATTGTTACAATTGGTATCAAGAGCCAAGGTTAGGTTCGATTGATTGTGTGTGCTTGGATTCGTGGTTTCTTTCTTCTCATCTTTAGTTTTTTGTTTTTTTTGTTCGAACATCACTTGGGTTTTAACATTTTGTATAACGATTTGAGGATTTCTATTTCTCTCGTCTTTATTTTTGTTCTTTTTGTTCAAACATCACTTGGGCATTAACAACTGTTGTAACAACACGAATACTCAAGTTGTACAACATCACTTGGGCTTTATTTTTGTTCAGATATAACATTTATTCGTGTCGTAGAACTGATGTGTCATGAACGAGGCTTGGCGGGCTTTAATAGTTTGAGGTGTGAGTTACTTACAAGTCCAGTTGTTTCTCTGATTTGAGGTGTGATTTACTAAACATCATGAGGTGATTTTTCTGTCACACATTTGAAGTGAAAACCTCATGAGTTATTGTTCTTGTTTTTCTTTTCTTGTTGGATTCTTTTTGGCTTATTAGAGGTTAAAAGTGCACTTTTATAAGGTTGTTCTTGGTAGAGGTTTGCAAACTTCTTGACAGCGGTTTGAGGGGGTCAAAGTGGTTATTAGGACTGCAGTTTGTCTTTTAACTAAAACTGGATTGAGGACAATTTCAGTGAAAGTGACACCTCTGTACTAGCGGTTTGATACTAGCGGTTTGTACTAGCGGTTTGATATTTGTACTAGCGGTTTGTGTTTGCTACTTAGCGGTTTGAAGTAGTTGCGTTGTGAATGATCTCGCGGTTTGGACCTGCGTGTAGCCTAAGTGTAGCGGTTTGAGATATCACACTCTAGCAGTTAACTCAAAAAGAAAGAAAAAGAAGAAGCAAAGAGATATAGATATATTAAACCCAAACAACAACATCAATTAACCACAACTCATTTCAAAACATCAAAAACAGATTCATAACTCAAATCCACAGCAACAAAATCATTTTTTATTATTCAAAACGAATTCAAAACGAAATTACAAAGCCAAATCCAATTCGAAAAACAAATCAAATTTAGTACTACCAACCATCAATCAAGAACGATATCATAATTACATCCAGTGCTCACATAAAACAACCCATTTCACGATCCCACTTTTGTCCTAAACCAACATCAATTCGATCCGAACCCTAACTTCTAGACACAACCAATACTCTCACCATCATACATTCAAATCACAAAGATATCAAGATCCTATATTTCTTTGCGAAACAAACGGTAGATCTTGAAGCTTCTTGTGCACCTTCCTGATTAGAAAACGTGTAACAATTTTATGAAAAGGTCACGGTTTAATGGAGTGATAAGGTGTATAATCTGTTTAAGATGGATTGTAGATCGGTTGTTTCTTGGTGTAATAAGAAATTTTACTTATTTCGTTGAAGGAGTAATTTGTGATCTAAGAAGATTCAAAGAAAGGGTTGGTGAGAAGTTATTTTGTCTGTGACTGCATTTTTTTGTGTGTAAGACTAGGGTTAGTTTGAGTTTATGCGGTGTTTTATTATTCGAGTATTAAGGATAAGGTTGGATAGGATTAGGATTGGGCTTATTATTTCTTTTGGACTGATTTCACAAGGACGATTTTAGTCTTAATATAGTTTTGGGCTGGATAGTGTTGGGTATTATCACAAGAATGAATTTGTGTGTTTGAGAAGTTGAGATAAATATTAGTGATACAAGTTTGGTCAACGATTTCGTTTGAGATTCAATTATCCGAGATTAATTTTAATCTTGTGTTAATTTTTTACGGGTTCGTTGGATATATCTATCGTGCTAGATATTTGATATTTTCGAGTTTATTGGGTATAGCTACGGTGGATACTTGGATTCACTTAAACCCTTTGAACCAAAATCAAACAACGGTTCACAAAGTCTAACAATCTATCATCACCCTCAACACACAATCACTAATCATAACACATTCAATTAATCATTATCGTTTCACGGTTTATTCTTGATTTTTGTAAAATCCCGCGAAATAATCTATTTCTCGGTTTAAATCATAGAATTGTAAAATCCCGTGCACGTTTACATCATGTCTGCTACTTCAGCTTCCTTCATATCTGAGGTACTCAAGTTGTACAATACGTATGATCAACAAAAGATTTCCAATTCTGTACAACAAATAAACGTGTGTGATTCTGAGATTACTAATGTAGAATCTTCGTGCTCGAATTCGCAAGAGAGAGAGTTGATTCAATCACTAATGTTGCCTAATGCAAAGGAAAGTTGCATTGAATGTTTTCAATCATTTCATTCACATCTCAAGGTTCTCTTTGAACAGCCCGGATACTTGGGAGGATACAGACGTGCATTCGCATCCTTCTTTGGTCAAGATGTTCAGACTTTCACAGTCAAAATGATTCTGTATTTGGATCAACTTGAACAACAACTTGAGAAAGGAGATTTTTCTGAAGATAGATCCATGGCTGCTTTGGGTGTGATTAACAACCAATTCCAAGTGTTCATTGATTCGCAATACACTGAGGATTATGATGATGACAGTCAAATGGCGAAAAAGTGTTTTGCTAATTACACTGGAACTGAGGTTGACGTGTTCAGAAGGACATTACTCCAACTTATGAGTAATGTTAAGGGGTTCATTAATGAAAGGGCTCAACTTATGGGAAATGGGACAGAATCAGACAAGCATGATAATAGTGACAGCTCAGGAGCTGATATCTCACTGTGTGTAGATGCAGCTCTCAAACTAGAAAATCATCAAGTACTGTCTATTGAGGTACATCTGTCTGATCAAGATAATGTTCTTTCTAATGAACAACAACATACTGATCAAATTAAACCTACTTATGACACATATCTGTTGGAAAAGACTGATAGCAATATCACCTCTGATTCAACGAATATGAGTCATAAGGGGGGAGAAATTGATCAGGATGCTGAACATGATGAAGCGTCATGTTCTTTTCCTACGGCTGAGCTTTTCAAATCAAACGACATGGTTAAAAAAGAAGTTTATAATGAACTTTCAAACAGATTTATACAACTTGAAAAACATTGTATTTCTCTTGAAATCGCAATGCAACAAAAGGAAGAAAGTTTTCAAACTAAGCTACCATGTAAAAATCCAGAACTCCCTGAATTCCGTGAATTCTTTATAATAAATGATTTGAAAGCTCAGCTAGAAGCCAAAAACTTAACGATCAAAAACCTGAAAAATAGTTTGGCTGAGATGCGTGATATGTGCAATGAAGTTAACACTAAACATGACACTAAAGTGACTGACTTACTTAATGAAAATGAGACTTTGAGAATTCATTGCAAAGAACTGTGTGATACAATCAAAGAAATGAAAACCAAGACTGTAGAGCAAACAACCTCTTTGATTGCCAAAAATGATGAACTCAAGGCTCAACTTCAGGAAAAGGGTTTTGCAATTGCAGCGTTGAAAAACGAGTTAAGAAAATTGACAGGAAATGGTGTGAACACTAAGTTTGCAAAACCATCAATCTTGGGGAAACCAATCAGTTGTTAGACAAACGACTGCGTTTAGATCTGAGCGACCAAAATCCTCAAAACACGGTTTGCCTACCAAGTTGATTTGAAACAAGTTTTGTCAAAACCAGTCACTTCACAGTCTAGACCTAGGGAAAAGGAATGTACGTTTGTAAAACCTCATCACATGAGTACCTCTAGCTCTTCTAGGATTAGTTCAAAGCGTGTGTCATTAGTGATACCAAAGGAACATGTTAGACATAAAAACAGTGTTTAAAATCACAACCTAGAGGATGCTAAGAAAAACACACTTGAAAAGACTAGGAATTTGCCTGTTTCTAAGAGTAGTTGCGTGCCAATTAAGGCAATTCCCGTAGCAGATCACTCTAAGAATCCTAGATCTTTTTCTGACTCCAAACACTTTGTTTGCTTGACTTGTCAGAAATGTATTTTTAATGCAACCCATGATGATTGTATAACAAAATTCCTGAAGGAAGTGAATGCTCGTGCTAAGGTTCAATCCTCTAAGACTAGATACGATAACAAGCCCGTAGAACTAAATAAGTATATTCAGAAACCTGGTAGGCAGATTGCTATAGGACAAAGGTTTTCTCCCAACAAGTCTTTCACTGTGCATGAGAAACCAAACACTCCTAGATCTTGTCTTAAGTGGATACCGACGGGTAGAATTTTTAAGATTGTGGGTCTTAGATGGATACCTAGTAGAAAGATGTTCACTGAGTGCAGAACCAAGGTTGATAGTGAAACCCCAAATGGTCTAAATGCTGATATCACTAACCCACATAAATGCAAACAAACTCTTAATGTCAATGCAGGTAGTCCTTACTTAAGTGCAGGTACAACGTTCACTCCTATTAAGGAAAGACTCGGGGTTTGGGTGCCAAAAAGACTGATATCTCATAAATCAGGGGTTCAAGCAAGTCAATCTTGATCTTCATCAACATAATGACGTCTGTTCACATCAGTTCAGGCCTCGTTCTTTATCGACTATGATGTTTGAACACTGCAGTTCAAGCCTCGGGCCTCATTGTCAACATAATGGCGTCTGCTGACATCTCTTCAGGCCCCGTTCATCAAAGAAAAGAGAAGTGTACGCTTGAGTGCGCTTTATCTTCAGAAGAAGAGAAATCTTCTTGGTTTTGACTATTCTTATCAACAAGCTTCATACTTGCTCCATGCTCGTTCAGTCATCAAGTGGATCTACTTTCATCAGATTGGACGTTTATTCACTCGATCAAAAATGGCAACTTCAAATGCAATTTTTGAGGGGGAGAAGTGTGAACAGTTGATCAACCTCATATGCACTTGTTCAATCAAAAATGGCATCCTTATATGCAATTTTTGAAGGGGAGAAATGTGAACAAGTAGATCGACGTACATTTGATTGTTTGTTCACTCACTTGTTGGGCATTTAATTGTGACTATGGAGTTGATCGGGTATCACTTATTTGAGATTGAAGTTGAATTTCACATAGGCGTGATCTTATCTTATCTTGAAGTCGGGGTTGGTTGGATGCATGACTTTCAATGATAACTTGCTCGTGCTTAAGATTTAAGTTGAAGACTTAGTTTATCTAGTTACCAGCAGTCGGGGTAAATGCTTGAAGACCTGGTTAACTATCACTTAAAGGAGTTACGTTGTAGTACTCAGTGTTACACGCCGATGACGTTGTGGATAATCGCAAGAGGTGTTAATGTCTCATACTTTGGTTGGGTATTGAGTACTTAGAGATTTGCTTGGAGCATAAATTCTCTACACCGTTCTTCCAACATTAGTGCAAGTTTAAGTCACGAAAATGGGGAATTCTACTTCAGTGTCAAGTTTGGTATATCGGGTGTGCTCCATCAGTTATCACATCAAATAGCCTACTTAAGGGTTGGTAAAGATAGTCAGAAAGTGTTTCGATAGCAGTTGATTCTCACTTGATACATTTGAGCTAATTTTGTTCTTCTCACAAGATTTCAAGAATTTGTGCGTAAAATGTGTTGCTGATTCTGAGGTATCAAAACCAGCAAGGGGGAAGGAGACATACATCTGAACGCACAACGAGTACACGTGATGAACTTTATACCTCTTCTGAGTTGGGGTTATTCCGGGAAGACAAATGTCATAACCGCAGAGAAAATCAGTGTTTTAACTCGTTCCTTATGGTGTATCATTCCAACTACGTGGGGGAGGAGATGTATGAAACAGTTTCTGATGATTAAAGAGGTACACAATTGTATGATCATTCCTATGGTTAGTCAGTATCCAACAGAAGGAAATGTGCTCATCCGGGACTTACTTGATTCCGGTGCTTCTGTGGTATTGTCTTGGTGTTATCATTTAGAATACATACGGGATAAGTTGCTTACACTCGAGACTTAGGTGACTTTGGTGTAACAATTCTCATCTGCAGTTTCCTGAAGGGAGAAAAGGGGATTTCCGGGTCTTGATTGATCTTGATATTACGTTTTTGACTTCATTAATAGGATTGAGTGTGTACTTCGGGTTTCTGAGCTTCATATAATGAGACTGATTACATCTCTTCAACTACTTGGGGGGAAGTGGTCTCTGGATACTTTTGGTAGGCATTACTTCAGATTTCACCAGGAAGGAATGTGAGAAGAAGTATTCAAGTGTGAGATGATACGTTGCTGATCTATTTGATTATCCCCCGAACGGAGAATCACGATGATTATTCTTAAAAGGAGCAGCAATACTTGATGTGGTTTGCTACGGTTTTTGCTGTACACTTACCTTTCGTAAGCTTGAAAGTGAGCTTTGAAACTGCTCAAAAGAAAGATTGTCGGTTTAGGGGGAAGCTGTTAAAGCTTCAAATTGAGAAGGCTCAAGTTCAGTCTACTATTCAGGAGCCTCGAAAGCTTTGGTGGTGAAAGTTTAAGAGATGTTGACAACTGACTTCTACAACGTACAGATCGATATCCTTTTTCGGTATTCATGTCAACATCTTCTTAAACTGAATAATATAGTTTGTAAATATCTTATACAAAAATGTAAATAGAAAATTATAAAACCAACAAATTGTAAATAGAAAAACTTAAACCCAGAAAAACCATAAAAATCAGAAAAATTAGAAAATACCAAAAATAGTTTTTCAAGGCATGTCTTCTGGTATCGATAACATTTACGGTCCTAGAAATGTCATTCAATAATGACACGGGTCTTTAAATGAAGTTCGAGCAGAAGTTCAAAAAGTTTTCAAAACATGCCTAAATGGCTTGCTATTACTTTAGATAGCAACCCGCGTTTCAAAATGAGGAAAGCATGTCGGCAAAAAGACGGTTGTTCCTAACAACAGGTGAAGTTCACCCGGGCATGGATTACTTCATATCCATGCATCCCTGATTTGATGCACGTTTCAGTGCATCATTTCTTGTATAAGAAGAGAAATCTTCTTTGCATACAAATAGTTTTCCTTCTATGATTCTTCTGAAAATTATTTGTGAGACACTTGGTGATTACGTGTTGTTTGAAACTCTTTTAGACTTGGATTGTTCATAAAATTTGTCACTCAATCATTGACTACAGCTCTTTAACTAGAATACGGGTCACTGATTGAGGGGGAGAGTGATTTCAAATTTTATATCATCAAACGGGTTTCTTGGTTATCTCATAATTGTTAGAAAAGGTTTTGTAGTTAATGGGGTATTAGTTGAAGAGGATCTTACTAAACTTTATCTCAAATGGGCAAATGTGTTAGTTGTTAGAAAGATTAGGACATTATGTGCAATATGCTTATAATTTCCTAGCTTTATGTAACTATATGACCCATTTGTGTCACTTTAGAATCCTCGTTTAATCCCCTAAATACTTTAAAACTCAAAATCTAAAAGAAGTGTTAGGAATTAAGGTGAACAGTTGAAACTGTTGCATATAAGTTAGTACTGCTGGAAGACATTGAAGATTATACTAACAGTACAAAGTCAGTTAGTACGGTTGGTATTAGAAAGTTAGTATGGCTTATAATTTTTGTAATCGTATAGAAGATAAGTATAGAAAAGATTTTGTGTATATCTTACTTATATAGATGATAGTTATCTTGTACAGGAATCCTTAGTCTATAAAAGGATTGCCTAGGTTTATGTTTATGTACATATCTATACGTAAGTTCTTAGAAAAGATTCAAGGTTGTAAACCCTAGTGATAGGAGATCACTCATATTATTGAATCAATAATGTTGAATCGTTGAAGTTAATTATTTGTCTCTTGTTCATATATACATTGTTTCATTTGTTCATACAAAACATATCAAATAAATCTTCTGAGTGTTTGCTAGTAAATTCCGCGTGCTAGACTAACATTATTCAAAGTATCTATCTAACACAAGGAGCGTGTGTAGATCCGGTCAAGTGGTATCAGAGACATGTTACTGACACTTTTATTTAGAAGATCTAGAAGAATTTGTTTAAGAAGAAGATGGACATGGAGACAACAACAAGTCAAACCAATATTGCTGCTAAGCTACCAATGCTTAAACCCAATGAGTTCGATATGTGGAGACTAAGAGTTGAACAATTCTTTCAAGTGCAGGATTATACGTTATGGGAGATAATAGAAGATGGAAATTGTTTTAAGCCCACAACTACAAGAACTGTTGTTGAGGGTGTCTCTGAAACAAAGGTGCAGACCAAGCCATTGACTACTGAAGAGAAGGCTCAGCACAAGAATGATGTTAAAGCAAGGAGCATGCTGCTGATGACAATCCCCAATGATCAATTACTGAACTTCAGTAAATACAAGTGTGCCAAAACTCTTTTTGAAGCTATTGTTGCAAGGTATGGTGGGAATGAAGCCACCAAGAAAACCCAGAAGACCCTTCTCAAGCAACAGTTTGAGAACTTCACAGCAACAAGCAATGAGTCACTAGATCATATGTTTAATAGGCTTCAGAAACTAGTGAGTCAACTTGCTGTTCTAGGAATTGAGATGCCTCAGGAAGATCTCAACTCAAAATTCCTAAGGAGTCTACCATCAGAATGGGCTATGCATGTGGTTGTCTGGAAGAATAAGCCAGACATTGATTCTATGAGTCTGATGGATCTCTATAGCAACTTCAAGATAGTAGAACATGAAGTGAAGAAGTCTGCTGGATCAAGTTCAAGCTCAAGTTCTGGAAATTTGGCCTTTGTGTCAACTCCCAGTACATCTAATCCAGAAGAAGAAGTTCAAGTTACGGGAGCAGTTGGTACTGCTAACTCTAACAGTGGTACTGTTAGCAGTACTAATGGACTTTTGAATGAAGACACTTATTGTGCTTTCCTTACTACACAGCACAATGATACTATGTTGACTCATGGAGATCTTCAAGAGATTGATGAAGATGACATTGAAGAGATGGATATCAAGTGGCAGCTCTCTCTTCTCAGTTTGAGAGCTAGAAGATTCTTGAAGAAGACTGGCAAGAAGATAATCATAAACAGCAATGATGTTGCTGGGTATGACAAGTCAAAGATTGAATGTTTTAATTGCCACAAGAAAGGTCATTATTCAAGAGAGTGCAGAATGCCAAGACAACAAGATGGCAAGAGCAGAGGATTTGGAAGCAAATCAAGGGTTGTGGAAGTTACAGACTCAAGCTTAAAGGCTATGGTTGCCATTGATGGCTTAGGGTTTGATTGGAGCTACATTGCAGAGGAGGAAGCAGAAGCAACAACAGAGATGACACTTATGGCTTTCTCAGACTCTGAGGTACAAATTTCTAAATGTTCTAAATCATGTGATGCATTAAAAGAATTAGAAACACTTAGAAAACAGTATGAAAATCAGAGAATAGAGCTAAACCAGACTGCTTTTAATTTAGCAAATCATAAGAGAGGTTTGGCTGTATTAGAAGAACAAATAGTTCACTATAAGGAAAATGAGTCTACTTTTAGTGATACTGTAGCTGTACTTAAGAGAGATTTGATGTTTAGGGAAAATGAAATTAGTGTGTTGAAACATGAACTGGAACAGGTTAAGAAAGCCAAGGAAAACATTCAAATGAGTGTGGACACACTAGAATACACATCAAAAGGAGTTCAAAAGATAATTGAATGTCAAATTCTCAATAAAGCTAAGTCAGGCCTAGGTTATAAGTCAATTCCACCTCCTTATAGGGGAATTCCAACACCCCCAGGCATTGACCTAGAACATACAGGACTACCTGAATTTCAACTACCTGAGCTTAAATATGGTCCTCAACCTAAAGAGAATGTAGTTGATAAACCTGTGTATGAGAGTGCAAGTGATGACTCACTTTCGGAGGATAAGGTGTCCTCAGCTAAGGACTCAGATACTCCAACCATAGAGGACTGGACTTCTGATGATGAGGATGATCAGGCTGTGGTTAAGCCTATTAGTGTTAAAGTGGAGGAACCAAAAGTTCCCAAAGTGGTCAAACCTGATACTGTTAGGCCTAGAGCTAATGCAAAACCTTTTAGACCAACAGTTAGGTATGCAGAAATGTATAGAACCACAAACAAGCCAAGAGGTAACCAAAGAAATTGGAATGGCCTCAAATCTCACCAACTAGGTGATGATTTTGTCTGTTACAGGAAAGCTTGTTTCACATGTGGTAGCTTTGACCATCTTGTATTTTATTGCAACAACAGGGTAACTAGGTATTCAACCCCTAGGGTGAACTCAGTAAGACCTCCCACTCACCCTACAAATGTTAGAATGATACCTAGATCAGTTCTGTTAAGGTCTAGACTAAGAACAGTTAATACTATTAGACAAACAGTTAATACTGCTGTACCAGCAGTTCATACTGTTATACTAAATAGACCTTTTTACCCTAGACAAACAGTTCAAGGTGCAAAAACTCTTTCTAAATCAGCACCAACAACTGTTAGAAGACCATTTCAAAACAAGGCAGTGATTCATAAACAAGTTTGGAAACCTAAAGTTGCAATTGCAAACCCAACATCTCATATTGCTAGGCAAGCAGTTAACAATGGAAGTTTTAAAAACACTGCTAAGGGAAATATGGGTAATGGTATTAATGCATATGCATCATGGGTTTGGAGACCACTTCAATCTAATGGTACTCCAACAGTTCTAAAAAGATTTAATTATGTTGATGCTAGAGGCAAGCCTAAGTCTGTTATGGCTTGGGTGCTACAAGGAAATTAATTTTTCTTTTTATGTGCATTGTTAGTCATATGCTTGTTATGTTGTGAGACAAGTGCTTTGCACTTTGTTTCCTTGTCTGTGGACTAACAATTGCAGGATTGGATGTTAAGCACCAATGTTAGACCCGTTTCCCGGAATACAAATAGGCCCCACCCCAGATGAAGTTGACCCGAACCTGAGTATGTTTGACCAAGGATATGTGGCTGAGTCTTTTAAGTGGATGTCTGATGAGGCCTAGATGCGGCGCATCCAGGAAGTACATGCGACGTATGGTCGAATGGAAAGTAGAACCGGCTTGCTATAGTCCATGCGCCGAATTGGAGAAGGAGATACGGCATATGTAAGATGCGGCGCATCTAAAATATAGATGCGGCGCATCGACCTTAAATAAGCAGAAATGACAGAAATGCCCTCTCAGCTAGTTTATATGTGTTAGGTTCTAGATATCTCCACACAATTCTTGGGTGTTCCTGTGATGTCGAGATAGAGAGAAGAAAGGGAAGATGATGGAGCATTTGGTGATGAGATGATGAGGGTATAGTGGTGATAATTCAAGGGTTAAGCCTATAGCTTGTTTCTTACATAGGGTATGATGTTCATGATGCTTAATTAGTGTTTAACTGATGAATTATGAAGTTAGGGTTTGTAAACCCTAACTTGGGATTAAAGGGTAAATGGTGTTTTAAGATAATTAAGAGGTAATGATGATTATGTGATGAGTTTATAATGGGTTTAAGTTAGTAAATGGTGGGATTGATTATCACATAATCAATATATGATTATGTGATGATTAGAAGTGTTTAGAGATTAGTTATGGTGGTATTAACCATGATTATAGTTAATGATTATGTATTATATGTTATGTATGATTATGTGTTTAGGATGCTTATGAGGATGATGATGATGTTGATGATATAGATGTTGATGATATTAATTATGTGCTTAGCATGGAGCTAAGGTAAGTAACTCTCCCTAAAACATGTGTTATGTATGTATTTATCATGTATGTATTGTGGTTGTATAAGTGTATGAGGAGTGGATTAGTATGGTCGTAAGCAAAGGATGGATGGCTAGTGACCTTGGATAGGAGTATGTTAGTAGTCGGCTTTGGACTAGTTAAGGTATGTTGTTGATTATGTTTGTGATGAATGAATGTGGTTATGTTATGAAGGGGTGTATGATATGAGTGGTATGTGGTAGTTTAGAGACTTCTATGTATTTAGAATGCTTATGTGAGAATATGTGTATGATGTATGTTTTATGACGGGTTACTTACTAAGCGTAAGCTTATTCTTTTAGTTGTTAATGTTTTGTAGGCTGAAGCGAGGCGGAATGGAGGGCTTGGATTGTAGCATGAGGATTTGGAATCGAATTAGAAGATAGCAAGCATTAGGAGCTAGGTAGAATACCGAGCTCAAGTCAAAGTTGTACCCCGAGAGTCTATTTTATGAGTCGTATAAAGTGTGTCAAAGTCGGGTAACGGTTTGGGGGTCTAACGAGTCGTCAAGTGTGTTTTAAGTGCTTGTAGTCAATGTCTAAAGGAGCGTTTGGATTTCAATGTGTTTGTACCCATTTTGGATTTTAAACGGGTCAATTGACGTGTAGTATAGTTTGATGTGGTTTTGCATGTAAAATGAGTGTTTTGGCATAAGTTATAATTTTGTATTGAGTTTTAAGTGGATTGTGGGGTGTGTTAAGTATATGCAGGTTTTCCTGCTGAGGTTCTGTCTAAATTGGTCGATGCGGCGTATCTAAGATATCAGATGCGGCGTATCAGAAGTTTAAGGTGATGCGGCGTATCTAAGATATCAGATGCGGCGTATCCGAAGTTAGGGTGATGCGGCGTATCACTTCAGGTTGATACGGCGCATGGTCTATCGGCTTAGATACGGCGTATCCCTAAAAAGGATACGGCGTATCCTTGGTCTGAAGGGTCGTTTGGTTGTGTTATACAATTGATTATGAAATTTTTGAAAGGTGTTCGAGTATATGTTCTTGCAAGTATTTTAAAGGGTTAAATGTGATAGATTTTGGATATGTAAATGAAGAAATTGTATGAGTCCGGTAAAGTCAAGCGTTTCCGCGTCAAAAGTTTTAAATTTTAGTCAAATCGGGTACGGGGCGTTACAACTTGGTATCAGAGCTTCGGTTTAAGTGAATTAGGTTTTCTTTAGGATTGCCTAGACTTAAACCATTCTTAGAAGCGTTGGACATAAGTGTTGGAAGGATTACGTTTGATGCTAGTTGAGCCTATTGATGGTAGGTGATGTATGCTTATAATAGTGTTGTTGTGTTTAAGTTACAAGTCCATGGGGACTTGAGATACTTAGATGATTAGTTAGTCGTGCACCTTGGTTGGTGACGGGGATCGTATTGCGATATGTGAATGTATGATAGAACTATAGTGATGAATTGTGAGTAGCAATGCTAAGTGGTATTAGAGACGGGCTAGTAAGTAAATTAAAGAGTTATGATATGATTGCTTGTATGATGTTAAGTGTTGTCGTTTATGCGATGTTAAGTCTATGGTAAGTCATTATAGGTCTAAGTTTTATGTGGTGTGCTTGAGAGCACGATGGCTTAGAAGTGTATGAGTTGAGATGCATTAGAATGCATGTTATGTGTTGACCTAGTAGTGGTCGATAAAAATTAAAAAGAACACATCGATATGTGAAATATGTTAAGAAGCAGGGTAAGTACTTGGAAAACATAAATGTTTTGAAAGTGTAATATAAAGTAAGAAATGAATAACGAAGTATGTTAGTAATCTGATGATTGGAAATACATAAATGAATACATGCTTGGGGTATGAGTTTCTATATGCTAAACCAAATGAGAAAGTAAGGGTGTATGAATAAGATGTGGTGAGGTCATGTATCATATAAAACATGATAACTAAAACATATTAATACCAAATGGGTAGAAATGATGAATGAGATATAGATTTCGCCAGAAGTCAAAAGTAACTTGAAGTATGCTAGAAAGAATTGTAAAACATGAATATAATCATGTCAATATATCTGTATTGAAATGTGTATGATGAGACCTATGCGAGTGCGATAGAATAAACCTATGTAAGGTTTATATGCGTAAAAGTTAAATAGACTAAAATGAAGTAATGGTAAAGGTTGAGAATGTAGTCAACACGGGGTTGACGGGTAATAGTAAAAGTGCGTTGTAAGAACACATAGAATGTGTAAAATATAATGAACAAATATTATATAGAACTTGTTTAAAATAAAGATGACACGTAGTGAGTTGCTGACGAACGTAAGAATGAGTTTATAGTTGGGTTGTAGATGTGTAAGTAAGTGAATCAACGTAAGGGTAAACAACACAAGGTTGAGTATGATAAAAGAATAGCCATAGCAAGACAAGAAGAGAGATGCTAACTGGTATTAGGGATGGAATCAATAAGTAACTTAAGGTGTTAACTCATAAATAATGGATTGTAATGACGAGAAGTGTACTTAATCATAATGTGTAATGATAAGATGAAATTGACACGCTAATTGTTAGGGGTTGTTGACATAAGAAAAACGAATAAGATTTAGTAACAACGCTTTAAGTATGGATCGTGATGATATTGGGTGTACTAACGTATAGTGTGAAGAGACAAGACGAAACTAATGAGTTAATATTAAGGTGTTTGATAACTTGTGGGTTAAAGAATGAGGATAGAAAGACATGGCATGAATTGTGACCCACCTAGGGTCTCATTAAATTTAGGGATTAAGAACTAAAGTTAAATTGGTATAGAGACGGGGTAACGGTAGGGTAAAGTACTTGAGAGTTAAGCGTGAAGGTGAAGTTGCGATTAAACGGGGATATATATATATAACGGACGGAAATTAAATGAAAAAGTTTGAGTGTCAGAAATTAAATGCGATAAGCTAAGAATGTACATGGTATACTTAACTTAACATGACGTAAAATTTGTAGGATCGAAGTAAGGTGTGTTGGTAAGAAAATGACAAGATAAAAAGAATACGCTTTAACGCTAATGATCGAATAGGACGAGTCAAGTGTGCAAGCAATAACATAATAATACATTTTGCGATAATGTAACGAACTTACGTAAATAGAATGCGTGAAAAGAAAAGTAACACTAATGAAGGTGTTAACGTTATTAATCCCTGAAGGGCATATATGTAAATGGCGAGAAAGAATAATATCGCTTAAATACGTAAATAAATTAAGAAATGAGATAAGGTATGAGGATAAGAATGCAACGAGCTAAGAATGTAAGAAAGAATGAAATAGAGCGAAATTTCTTAAGTACTAATAGCCATAATGAGATGGGCGTGTATGAGGTTAAGGTATTGCCATGAAATAATTATATTACGGCTAAGGCGATTAGCTGTAATCACTATAATGAACGCATGAGTTACAGTTGGTAAAATGTGAGAAGTCTAGATGTAAATCAGTCGAGTGGACTAAACTGTAAAGTAAGAATGTGAAAATGATTATTGAAGGCTAAGAATGCAAGAGGTAAAGTAAAGATGTGAAAATAACTAAAGCGAATTAAGAATGTAAGGAGTGTGTAAGAGATAAAGGCGTTGTTCTAAAATTTTCATATTACTGCTAAGGCGATTAGCGGTAATTACTATAATAATCGAATGTAATAATGTATGTGTGGTGCTTATGACTTGGATCCGTTGTTAAGGTGATAAAGTGTGAATGTAATGATCCTTCAGGATGAATGTTAAATGTGGTATCCCTCGGGATGACCAAGTAAAGGAATGTTAAGGAATCCTTCGGGATGAATGTTAAAGATCCTTCGGGATGAAAAGTGTTGCCTTCACCGGCAAGGGGTTGCCTACGTCCATGGCATATAAAAGTATCCCCATGATGAATGTGATAATGTGAAGGATTCAAGTCTAAGAAGAATAAAAATAATGTAATAAAAACAATGAGAAAATAATGAAAGTTAAATTGGGAATTAGGAGTAGTGGTGTTATGTCGGGAGTACATAACCACAAATTTATATTTCTTGATTTACATCGATTGGGACGCCTCTCCATGTAAATGAAGAATTATAAACGAGTGGGCTTATGTGTTGCCGACACGGCACGAGTAGGGTTAGAGAAGTAGAAGGCGGGAGTTTAGAGTTAGCTGGGAATTATAAGGACCAAGAATAGGAGGATTAGATTTAGATTGTGTCTTGTAGTGAAACCTTGTGAGGAATCTAGGTTTTGAGTCTTAATCTAACTGGCGGAACAAGGGAATCATAATGATGTTTCAAATATTGTATACGTAATTATGTTGTGGAGCAAGATGTGAGTATGGAAACAGTTTGTGATGATGTCTAGTGTAATGAGGTGATAATGTTAAAGTATGGCGCTACAAGCTAATCCCTATAATATATCTATAAGCCTTAGAAGGCAATCAAAATGACATGAATGAATAAGCAGGCTTATGTGTAGCCGATATGACGTGAGCATGGAAAATGAATGGAGAAAATGAAAAGTAAAACGTATTAGACGTTATAAGAAAAGAAAGATATGAATAAAACTTATGACGACATTAAAGTCTTATGCAGAGCCTTAAGATAGACGCGTGGAATGAGTTGTGTGTTGAATTGATAAGAAATTGGGTAAATTTTCTTAGGATTTGATAAGATAGATTGCTTAGGTGATATGTAAGAAAGAATTTTGTAAGGTGCCGTTTGTATGGTACCTTGTATATTTTGAGTCAAGTTGCCAGTTTTGATTCGATATATGTTGGTAATAGGTGGAATGGGAGATTGGTCGGATTATGATGTTATATTATGTTTAGTGCATTGATGATGGCGTGTTATAGTAATGAAGTTTGACTTATCTAGAGTCATGTATATAGATGTTCCCGGATAACAGGTAGTCATTATGGGAAATCTTAGAAAAGTTGCGATGATAAGTGTTGATTATAGTAGATTACGCATTGGAATTATAGTATAGAAGTCTAGAGTTGCAAAATCATTGAGATCGTTGCACTAAATGAACTAAGAGTTAAGGGGCTAAGAATGAGAGGAATTATGAGATTAAGTGTGGTTAGAAATAGAACGACAGATTTCGGGGACGAAATCTAAATAACGGGGGTAGAATTGTTAGACCCGTTTCCTGGAATACAAATAGGCCCCACCCCAGATGAAGTTGACCCGAACCTGAGTATGTTTGACCAAGGATATGTGGCTGAGTCTTTTAAGTGGATGTCTGATGAGGCCTAGATGCGGCACATCCAGGAAGTACATGCGACGTATGGTCGAATGGAAAGTAGAACCGGCTTGCTATAGTCCATGCGCCGCATTGGAGAAGGAGATACGGCGTATGTAAGATGCGGCGCATCTAAAATATAGATGCGGCGCATCGACCTTTAAATAAGCAGAAATGACAGAAATGCCCTCTCAGCTAGTTTATATGTGTTAGGTTCTAGATATCTCCACACAATTCTTGGGTGTTCCTGTGATGTCGAGATAGAGAGAAGAAAGGGAAGATGATGGAGCATTTGGTGATGAGATGATGAGGGTATAGTGGTGATAATTCAAGGGTTAAGCCTATAGCTTGTTTCTTACATAAGGTATGATGTTCATGATGCTTAATTAGTGTTTAATTGATGAATTATGAAGTTAGGGTTTGTAAACCCTAACTTGGGATTAAAGGGTAAATGGTGTTTTAAGATAATTAAGAGGTAATGATGATTATGTGATGAGTTTATAATGGGTTTAAGTTAGTAAATGGTGGGATTGATTATCACATAATCAATATATGATTATGTGATGATTAGAAGTGTTTAGAGATTAGTTATGGTGGTATTAACCATGATTATAGTTAATGATTATGTATTATATGTTATGTATGATTATGTGTTTAGGATGCTTATGAGGATGATGATGATGTTGATGATATAGATGTTGATGATATTAATTATGTGCTTAGCATGGAGCTAAGGTAAGTAACTCTCCCTAAAACATGTGTTATGTATGTATTTATCATGTATGTATTGTGGTTGTATAAGTGTATGAGGAGTGGATTAGTATGGTCATAAGCAAAGGATGGATGGCTAGTGACCTTGGATAGGAGTATGTTAGTAGTCGGCTTTGGACTAGTTAAGGTATGTTGTTGATTATGTTTGTGATGAATGAATGTGGTTATGTTATGAAGGGGTGTATGATATGAGTGGTATGTGGTAGTTTAGAGACTTCTATGTATTTAGAATGCTTATGTGAGAATATGTATATGATGTATGTTTTATGACGGGTTACTTACTAAGCGTAAGCTTATTCTTTTAGTTGTTAATGTTTTGTAGACTGAAGCGAGGCGGAATGGAGGGCTTGGATTGTAGCATGAGGATTTGGAATGGAATTGGAAGATAGCAAGCATTAGGAGCTAGGTAGAATACTGAGCTCGAGTCAAAGTTGTACCCCGAGAGTCTATTTTATGAGTCGTATAAAGTGTGTCAAAGTCCGGTAATGGTTTGGGGGTCTAACGAGTTGTCAAGTGTGTTTTAAGTGCTTGTAGTCAATGTCTAAAGGAGCGTTTGGATTTCAATGTGTTTGTACCCATTTTGGATTTTAAACGGGTCAATTGACGTGTAGTATAGTTTGATGTGGTTTTGCATGTAAAATGAGTGTTTTGGCATAAGTTATAATGTTGTATTGAGGTTAAAGTGGATTGTGGGGTGTGTTGAGTATATGCAGGTTTTCCTGCTGAGGTTCTGTCTAAATTGGCCGATGCGGCGTATCTAAGATATCAGATGCGGCGTATCAGAAGTTTAAGGTGATGCGGCGTATCTAAGATATCAGATGCGGCGTATCCGAAGTTAGGGTGATGCGGCGTATCACTTCAGGTTGATACGGCGCATAGTCTATCGGCTTAGATACGGCGTATCCCTAAAAAGGATACGGCGTATCCTTGGTCTGAAGGGTCGTTTGGTTGTGTTATACAATTGATTATGAAATCTTTGAAAGGTGTTCGAGTATATGTTCTTTCAAGTATTTTAAAGGGTTAAATGTGATAGATTTTGGATATGTAAATGAAGAAATTGTATGAGTCCGGTAAAGTCAAGCGTTTTCGCGTCAAAAGTTTTAAATTTTAGTCAAATCGGGTACGGGGCGTTACAACCAAGGAATTACAAATGCTTTATGTTTTGGACTGAATGGTGATTTGGAGCTCAGTGTGTTATCTGTACACACAACAAATGGTTATTGGTTCACCATGTCTAACCCACATAAGAACCAACTAGTCCAGAGCAAACGGTTTCTGGTAAAGACTAATCAAATCCGTTAATAGTTGACAATTTACCAAAAATTGTATGGTTATCAACTCACCATATCTAACAGTGAAGAGTTGGCTAGTCCAAAGCAAACGACTATTGGTAAAGACATATCAAATCCGTTGATAGCTGATCGTTTGCTAAAAACTATATGTGCATAGAAATTTTTTTTCAAAACCATATAAGTTTATACTGTTCTTTGAAAATTTTGAAAATGGTTTGTACTGCTAGTGTAAACTTTGTACCGCTAGTGCAAAGTTTCTACTGCTGCACTAGCCGTTATAACTGACGTGTCAGTAATTAATTTTTGGTTAAAAACTAGCCGTTGGCGGTTTGTTGCGATTTTTACTGATTGAATTACGATTTTCGAGGGATCCTCTTCAAGATATTTTAACTTTTATTCTATTATATTCTAAAATAAAAGTTACCATATTCTTTAAGTCGGTCAAATTAAAAATCCTAATTCTCTCAATAATATCTCATCTAACTTTCATCTTCTACTTTCTAACCCAAATCTTCATTATTCACCATAGTTAAAATCAAACTTTACTAAGAACATCATGGCTAATTTGGATTTTGTCAAGACGCACAATCAAGTCGCTTTTCTTGAGAAAACAGAGGAGGGAGATGGACCGAAATTTTATGAGATTGTGGATTTCCTAAACCATTCTCACATAAGGTATGCTTTAACTGTCTCTCCTACTCTTTATGTCTCGCACAGCACACAGTTCTGGCAGAATGCAACTGTCTTGAATAGTGAAGATGGAGACTTAGAAATCCATTCTAAAGTGGATGGCATATCCTTTGTTGTTACCGAGTCTGCACTTAGGAGACATCTTAACTTGCAAGATTGAGATGGTATCATCAATATGCTAAACACTGAAATTTTTGAACAACTTTCAAAAATGGGGTATGATACATCTTCTCAAAAACTCACTTTTCAAAAAGGATGTTTCTCCCCACAATGGAGATTTCTGATACATACTCTCTTACATTGCTTAAGTCCCAAAAAGACAGCATGGGAGCAATTCAGTAGCAATATTGCTATTGCTCTTATTTGTCTATCACCTAACAAGGTCTTTAATTTTTCAAAATTTATTTTTGAGAGTATGGCATCAAATGTTAACAGCAAAACCAAGTTTCTTATGTATCCAAGATTTGTTCAAACTCTTTTAAATAAGAAAAAGAATTTGCTTACAAAACCAACAGAAACTTTTCCTACACCTAGCCTACAATCAAAGGTTTTTCAAAACATGGCTATGGCAAGTAGATTGTTTTTTGGGGTAGTAGTACCTCTCATTCAAGAAATGCTTCAAATTGAATTGGGTGAAGGGTCAGTCAACCCAACTGATCCCCATCACACACCCATTCAAAATCCTGAAAATACCCAAACACCCCCAACCATCACAACTTATAGGAGAAGGTCTCAACCTAGTCAAACTAGAGTTGAAACTGGATCCTTGCCCCATGATTCACCGCTCCTAACAGGTCACACAGTTAGAAGTGATGAGGGCAGTTCTAAACAAAATGAATTGATGGATTTGTGTACCAAGTTAACTGCCAAGGTAGAAGCTTTGGAGGAGGATCTTAAAAGTCATAAAGAAAAATTTGCCAAAGTCTACTCAAGGTTGACTCGAAGAGTGAAGAAGCTGGAAGATCATCTAAAGAGGAAAAGAGCTAGAGCTATACTGGATGAAGATTCTTCTGATGGTGATTATTCTGATGATTCAGATGATAATGATGATGGTGATTCTCCCAAACAGGGGAGGATATCAGATAAAGGCAAGGGAGATAATTCTCAGGGGAGGCAAGATGAAGGTGGTAATGAAAAGATTGATATGGATACTGGTAATGTTGCTGATATGGATGTTGAAGATCAAGAAGCTCAAGAAACTGCTCAGAATCAAGAAACAGTTCATACGGTTCAGATAGATCAAGAAACAGTTCATACGGTTGAGACCGAACAAGAAACCGTACAAACTGCTGATGAAGAATATGAAAGAAAAAGATCAGCAAAGGGAAAGAAGCCAATGACACCTGAAGAAGCTGAACAAGAAGCTGAAAGTCTCAAGAAAGTAAAACCAAAAACTCAAGCTCAGATTGATTATGATGCAGAAGTTGCAAGGAAACTTCTAGAGAAAGATCAAGCAGAAGAACAAGCTCAGATAAATCTTGATGCAGAATTAGCAAGAAAGATGGCTGCAGATGATGTAATGAATATAGCTGAGTTTATGGATAGAACAAGGTTGAAAAAGGAAGCTTCAAATACTGAGGTTGATCAAGAACAATTAAATGAACAGTTACAATATTTGTTGGATTCTGATTTAATTGTGAGAGCTTAAGCAACACTTATTTTGAAAGATGAGAACTTAAGTGAAGAAGAGAAGATAGAAAAGCTTTAAGATTTCATTCTATCTAAGAACAGAGAAGTAGCTTGGAATGATCTAATGGAGAAGATTAGAGAAAGACAAAAGTTTGGTTACAAGACAAAAATGCCTACCAAGAAGGAGCAAATCAGCTTTATGAAAAGTTACTTGAAGAATCAAGCTTGCTGGAAGTCAAGTTATTTTAAAGATAGATCAGATGAAGAAATTCAGGAAGCATACTATGATGCTTATGCTAGACTGAACAAACCAGTTGAAAGGGATACCACAAAAGGGAAGAAAAGAGAACCAGAAGTTCTAGAGGCTGATGTTTCAAAGAAATTGAAGTCAGGAGAAGAAGGATTAACTGATGAACATATCAAGAACATGATAGTGATAGTCCCTGAATCCACAAACTTTAAACCTTTACAAGCAAAATATCCAATCATTGACTGGAAGGTATTCACAGAAGGAAGAATGAAAGGTTGGGAAATCATGAGGATTAGTGGAAGAACTGAGAAGTACAAACTGTTTAAAGATTTACTTAAAGGTTTTGATAGGGAAGATCTAAATCAATTGTGGAAGCTGGTGAAAGACAAGTTCAATGTAGCAGATCCTTTAGAAGATAAAGACAAAGAACTATAGGTTCAATTGAAGAGGATTTATGAACCAGATGGTAGAGAAGCTATATGAAGATTTCAATCAGTGATCAAGGATGTCTCATGGAAGCTTTTTGACACATGTGGTGTACACAGAATTTCTAACAAGGATGGGATAGAAATATATATGCTGGTTGAGAAACACTATCCTTTAAGAACAGTCGTATTAGTTACTCTAGTGCATTTAAAATTGGAGGTTGAAGCAGATTCAGACATGGCTGATATGTTAATTAGAAAAATTTGTGATATTGCTGAACAAAGGAAAGCCCAGACAAAGAGAATTACTTGATGATGATTGGAAGAATCCCCCTCATCATAGGAGATGAAGCTTAATTTGAAGAAACTTAGTGATTTGCACAGAAATCATAAGTTTAGGGGAGGATTGTTAGGAATTAAGGCGAACAGTTGAAACTGTTGCATATAAGTTAGTACTGCTGGAAGACATTGAAGATTATACTAACAGTACAAAGTCAGTTAGTACGGTTGGTATTAGAAAGTTAGTACGGCTTATAATATTTGTAATCGTATAGAAGATAAGTATAGAAAAGATTTTGTGTATATCTTACTTATATAGATGATAGTTATCTTGTACAGGAATCCTTAGTCTATAAAAGGATTGCATAGGTTAATGTTTATGTACGTATCTATACGTAAGTTCTTAGAAAAGATTCAATGTTGTAAACCCTAGTGATAGGAGATCACACGCATTATTGAATCAATAATATTGAATCGTTGAAGTTAATTATTTGTCTCTTGTTCATATATACATTGTTTCATTCGTTCATACAAAAAATATCAAATAAATCTTCTGAGTGTTTGCTAGTAAATTCCGCGTGCTAGACTAACATTATTCAAAGTATCTATCTAACACAAGGAGTGTGTGTAGATCCGGTCAAGAAGTTAGAAAACCCATTGTGATTGATGTTCTTGAATACTCCACAGGCATTTGTATGATTTAACTGAATGAGTTTCAAATGGTGATTGACTTGTGTTAGTCAAATCGTTGTTGATTTATTGCTTGTGCACTCAGAATATGCTTAGGTATGTAGCTATCGTGTTAGAATCATGTTCCTAAGATCCTGAGTTAAATGTTGAAATATGAGTGAATTGCCATGTTCATGATTGCTGATTACTCGTCATGCTAGATAGCGGTTTGATGTATTTCCTGACTGTGGTTTGATTATGAGATGAATTTGGTATTATGAGTTGGCAAGCTGCTATGTGGTAGCTATTAATGAAAAGTGAATCTGTATGTATGTATATCTGTGTTGATATTCTTATGCAGATTCCATGGCCAATATGAATGTGTCAGTTCCCGCTCTAACCATTTGATCAAATGTTCAAACTCTATTGACTGGCTCTGAATTCACCACAACAACAACATCAGCAAAAACAACAACAACACTGTCATCACCACCACCACCTACATTTCAACAAAGCAATACTTATTCTGGTCTCGCCAAGTGGGGATCTACAATACTTGGGAAGTTTTGTTGGTGGATAGTTAATTGATGTTGACTACTGACTCCCTCAGAGAAGCGGATGATCACATCGTCTGCGAAAAAAGGACAATATCATTTGTGTCATAACGATTATCTTTGTACATGATAAGTAGTGGATCTCCCTCATAAAGTGAGGGAAGCAGTTGTATGCTCCATCATCAGAATATATTAAATCTGACCACATTTTCTCCCACATTTTCTAACTTATTTAAATCAATTGGGATCACAAATCTCAAAAGGTTTGAAATTTTTGATCGGGGGGAGAGAATGTGATTTAAATATGAAACCTGATGAAAATGTGATTTTTTGGACTTAAATGTAAGCTCTCCCATATGTGCTAAACTCTTTCGCATATCGATGCACATATTGAGGGGGAGCAAATGGTTTGTAATAACAAAAAGGATGTGGCATTTCATGTGAGCGTGACTCAGACTTCAACAAAGAATTGACGAAACAAAACTATCATTAATCGAAAGGACTTGTCCTGGCCGGGTAATAATTTCAAGCTGGTCTAACCAGTGATGTAAGCGTGTCTCGAAGAGAACTTGTCTGAGTAGAGTGTACCGTTTCGAGAAACTTTCTGTGGACTTGACCAGGCCGGGTAATAATTTCAAGCTAGTCTAACTAGTGATGTAAGCGTGTCTCGAATCGGTCATGCTCACTAAAAGTGGATCAATTCAAAAAGTGCAAGCTCTACCCAACATGTGTAAATTTATAAAATAATCATCCGAGCACATGTTAAGGGGGGGCATTTGAAAAGTATAAAACTCTCAAAGTGTTAGCAAAATGTGTTTAATAATCATGAACACTTTGAGAGATTTTTCAAGGATTTGGTAAATGGCATCATAGGATAGTCATGAAGTTATAAGGTGGCTAAGGTTAGGAAAACCGTCCTATGATCCGCCAGAGCCGGAGGGATCTACCTAGGGACAATACTGAATAGTTAGTATTAGAAAGTCCTTAGGTATGATCATGAAAAAAGGAGTAATATGAGAAAGGAGAAAGAAGGGGTTGAAGAATTAAAAAGAAATGAAATGAGAAAGGGTGAAAAGAAATAGCCCTCCAACTATTCAACCTTAGGGCAGAAACCGGGTTCAATTCATATGCTACTGGTTGTTACTAAGGTAACACCGGTATTGAAGACAAGACGTCATGGACCCAGTGATGTACTGCACTAAACCTTCTAAACCATTCAAGTTCTCTTAAAAGGACTTGTTTCATTCTCACGGGGAACCCTGCATAATCTATCGACCGCTCATTACGAGTTATGTTGATATTGAAACAGGAGACACCGCTCCAGTCTTCGACCACCAAAAATGCACTTATCGAGTCTAGAGCCACGAGATGCATCATAAGATCTCATAGGAACACGTGTTACTTCTACACTGGTTGTTCAACATTAAGGACACCAGTTGTAAACTTATGAGTCCGACGCAGATCTTAGCAATCTGCCATAACATTTATGAGGGAATTTACAAATGTAATTCTCAGTGATTGAATGGAAATTCCTGCCAGGGTCAACATCAAACAACCCTGAAAGCAGGTCACTTCGGTAATTCCTTGTGGATTACGCTTAGTGGTCGCGGCGGTTTCAAACGGTCTACAGTCGTGGAGTGAACTCCAGCGACTCACCTAATCGTTGATTTACTACGGTAGATCTTGTAAGCCCTCTGTGGGTTTTCGATTTAGGAACGGCCTTGGTAAGGATTAGAGAGAGTTTTCACACTATGCTGTTAACAATCTCGAAGTCCGAACCTGTAAGTACCGGACGTTTTATTGCTAACTGTCGTATGCAGGAATTCCTGGCGGTTGTAGCTGATTGCAGAAAAGATGCCAATCCATTACCACATGCTCACACTACACCATCATCGTATTCAAAGAAGTCATGATAAACTAAAAGACCTTCAACACTGCTTCTGCAAACTCTGATGCTGAAAATCATGACCCAGAATAGTGTGAGCATGTCGGCTCAAAGAGTACAACATCACATGGAGACATACTGCTAAAAGATGACCTGGAGACATACGTTGGATGATGACATCAAAGAGTCACCAAAGATAATCCAAGACAAAAGAACGGTCATCAAAAGATCACTGCTGAATGTACAAAGAGTAATGAATTTGAAGAATCAAAGACTACGAGCTAGGAAGTTACAGTCATGTAATAGAATGCTAGAATTCAAAATATTATTTCCGGGGTGACCTCCCTTAGGGGGAGATTGTTAGGAATATAAATATTCATCTGAATACTCGGTCACCCCGAGTATCTATCTAGCATTTATATAGCTCGTAGGATTAATTGTATTATTATTATTAGTTTAGTTATATTAGTATTTGTGGAGTGGATTGGGTCTTTACCCATCGTCAGCTCACTCTACAGCCCGCTAGGGGCACCTAAACATTGTAGTATATATACCCCTTCCCACACATGGGAAGGGTTGGAGATTCTTAATCATTCAAGCATATTTTCTCTCATTCTCTCTCTCTAGAACTCCCAACTCTCTCATCTCTCTCTCTCTCTAGAATTCATCTAACTTAAATCCAAGTATGCAATTGTTACACTACTGCTAGAGTATTTTATTCTACTGCTAGTGTATTGTTGAAGTCTGCTCAGGTTATAATGAGCAGTACTAACTTAAGTTAGTACTGCTGGTTCAAAGAAGGTAGCAGTTAGTACTGCTAGTTCAAAGAAGGTAGCAGTTAGTACTGCTTGTGCAAAGAAGATAGCAGTTGGTACTGCTAGTGCAAAGAAGCTACTGCTGAATGGATAACTGAGTGACTCGTACTACTGCTTAATGGATAAAGATGAAAAAGATATTTTGTGTATAAGAGTCAATTATATACGGTAGATAATATCTTTCATATGTGTTTAGTCAACAAGTTGTAAACACAGATACATGTTGTATCTTAATGACTGACACACACAAACAAGTAGTAGATAAGACTTATCAAGTTTGTAATGATCTCCTTTGTTCTATAAAAGGGAGATCTTAGCTTAGAAGTTAAGTGTGTCTTTGTGCTTCACTATGTGTTATCTGTGAAGACACCAGAGTGTTTTACTGTGCTTAGAACTCAAAACACAAAGTGTGTTACAAATGTAAAACATCAAACAGTGAGTGTGTGTGGGAACATCAGACAAGGGGTCTGATGTTGTTATGTTTGTTTAGCCTCAAGGTTCTTTGATCCCTGATTAGAGTGTAATCGTGCTATATTTGATCACATAGCATTGGGGCTGATTTTATAACAAAGAGAAAGTTTGACAAAACATTGTTGTGATAGTATTGATTCTTTCATTTGAATATTCTGCCAATATTATCATTGTGCTAATCATATTTTACCCTAGATCAAGGTCTAAACAACCTAGAGTCCAAAACGGTCCTAAGAGCTTATAGAAGGTGTTAATAAGTTCTGTTATTTTGTGTTGGGCCATGAATAGTAACAGGCCAAAATATAATTAAGGGTCCGTTTGGTTATTATTTGTGTTTTAGATTGTCGTGGTGCGCGTGTGAGCTCGTTCCAACGTATCGTGTATTACGTAACAACGTTTCTAAATAGAATTGTAATAAACAAAATTTCAAATTTGCTCGTAAAAATGGTTTAGTGAAGAGTAACGATGTGTTAATACTAGATTAGCGTTTACTGATGACTAGGAAATTTTACGGGTTGCTACAATCTATCTGGAATACGTTTAGATGATTTGGTAATCTTGCTCAATCAGAAACAACGAGAAACATAATGGTTAATAAAGAATGACTGAGATCCATATCTTTATTAACGTAGTATTAGAAACAAAATGATAAGTATGATGATGAATCATCGAATGGTTTTTCCAGGAGACCACCACCCGAGTTGTACTAGGGGCATTGGCGTGTTGCTAGACGCTAACCAATGTCATTACACTATTAATAGATGTCCAAGTGGGAGCTGTTAGTTTTGATGGATAAACATTAAACGTGTATGACTAGAATCGAACTCGGGACCACGGGATTGAACACATTACGTATGAAGAATTAATGTTGTGGAAAACTAGAAGGGGGGGTTGAATAGTTTTACGTCTTTTTAATTTTATTATGAAAAATTTGTTTACTTTTAAAAAACTTAGATTCGAATTTATGTGAACTCAGCTCTTGAACAATATGAACAAATATAAGTAAATCTAAATTAGCAATGCAAGTAAAGTAATGAAATGAAATGAAAGATAAAGATGGAAAGATCTAACCGCGAGACAAAGGATTTATAGTGGTTCGGCTACAAGGACACCTTCCTTGCCCTACTCCACTCCCCGAGCACCTAACTCGAGAGTTTTCTTCACTATGTCAACAAGCTCCCTTATGGCGGAGAAAATCTTACACAACTTTCGCTTACACCGGTTTAACGACACAAAGCCAAATGTCGAGTTCTAATCGTAGCTAGAACCAATCTCACAACTTCTACACAACTTCTTCACAACTTATTCACAACTTCTTCACACCGGCTTCACAACTTCTTCACGACGGCTTCACACCTTCTTCACGCCTTCACTACTTACACACCTTAACTTCTTCACAACTTCACTACGGCTTCACAACTTCTTCACAACCTAGCACTACTTATATACTCTTCTACTTCTTCACGCCTTCACTACTTACACACCTTAACTTCTTCACAACTTCACTACTTACACACTAATCTAGCCTAACCAACTATGCTCACACCTATGTAACAAATATACACAACTTGTACAAATGAATGAATGATTTACAAAGTTTACTAAACTAACAACTTAAGTAACAAGATGATACTAAGTTGTAATACTTCTAATCTTGTTTGATAGAAGTATTCTTCTTTTGCATTTGGATGATGGAAGCTTGGATCACTTGGAAACCAATGCTTAAGAATATATGATCAAAGGATTTAGAAAGGATTTGGAGAGATAAGAAGAGATTTAGAACAGAAGGTTTGGGGTGCAAAAGGCGAGGAAAAAGTCCAGAGATGAACCAGTATTTATAGGCAAATCTGAGGACCTAGAGGAGCGGGGCGGTCCCCTTAAATAGGTGGCTGGCCCCCTTAAAATTAAGGGGACCGCCTAGTAAAATTAAGGGGGCCGCCCATCTGAACGTTGCTCAGATTTGTCTTTTTGTGGGGAAGGTTTTTCTGGAACATTTTTGCCATTTTTGATTGAAAATTTGAATTCATAAATTTATAATGGATTAAACCTTTTTATTTATTACCAAAAATATTTTTCTAAAATATATAAAATGTTTGTGACATTTTATAAAAATTCTAGTGATTAAGAAAATGTTCCTTTGATCATATAATGCATTAAGCATTTGTTTATTCATACCTTAAGTGATTGAGTTGTTGAAATGAATATTTACAACTAAATACTTGTTTATTTAATAAGTTTATGTTTAATGAGTTTACATTTTATGATTATCAAAACATAGAGATATCAAGAAGTATTAATAATGTTTTTAGGCATTATTTATATCAACAATCTCCCCCTTTTTGATGATTACAAAACTTAAACTCATTAAATCCAAAACATTATTTTTGAACAAGTATTTAGTGAGTTTATATTCACTTCTCCCCCTTTTTGTAGAATCAAAAAGGTTATGCCGACAAGTTTTAGATACAAAAATTGTCGGAACGAGAACTCCCCCTTGATGTGTGCTCCCCCTCGTTTGAGGGCATCAAAGAATCGAGATATGGAATGCTTGCAAAAAATATATTAGAAGTACAAGCATACATAGTAAAATATGGAATATAAAAACAACAATCATGGCAAACAACAATCATGGCAAACAAATATTAAGAACACATAGCAAGACATTCATTAGTATACTTGAAACATATAACAAGAAAAAGGTCCTAAATTGCCAAAGAGAGCTTTCGGACTTGCTTACGACACGAAAGCTTGGAAAATAAGCATATAGTTATGCTTAGATGGTTGGTGGTAGAGTGTTTGGGAAAGAATTGGTTGAGTGAGGGTAAGGATGTTTGATTAATAGAGGTATATTTTTGGAGGTGGAGAGTTTGGAGCGGAATCGGTTGAATGAGGGTTAAAGTGTTGTGCTAGTGGAGGTGTTGGATGAGATCTAGTAAGAAGATACTCAGTACAATTGAAATGTTTAATTAATGCAATGATTTTTTTTGGGAGAAGGACACAACTAGGACAATAGTTGACATGATTATCAACTTGATTCAAGTTGTGGGGTTGAGGTAAGCAATTTGAGTAGGGTGAGGATGGAGGATGGAGGTTGGCCCTTGTTGCAAGGTGCATAGCAAGGAGATCACTACGGTCATGGATTTGGTTTATATCTTCACGAAACTTTTCCTTTTCCGTGGGAATGTGGATTTGGTCATTTGGTGGAAGTGGATGAAATTGGGGTGTGTAGTTGGAAGTAAAGTTGGATGTTTGACCAATATGATGAGGGTTTTGAAAGGTTTCAATGAGGTTGGTTTAAGGTTGAGATGTGTAGTTTGGAACGAATGTGGAGGTTGAGGTTATTTTGGGATGAAGGAGGTCTAGAAGGGAGTTGATCCAGTTGAGCAAGGTGTAAGGCAAGAAGAGCACAAAGCTCATGGGCTTCTTTAAGTTCTTCAATGAACTTCAAGTGTTTGGAAGAAGATGATGATGGTGGAGTGTGGTTGTTATGATGGATGAATGAGCACTAATGATGGAGAAGGGTATTTATAGTGTAAGAATGGTGTGGTTTAGGAAGGTAAATTTTGGAGGGTGGTTTAGAAAGGTGATGATGGTGGAGTATGGTTGTTATCTGGGATGGATGTTTGAACATGTAACATAGGAGTAACATGTGAGTTGGTAGGAGGTGGTGGTGATACTCTTGGTGGTGGAGACATTTGTGAGCTTGGGTAATTATGAGTGGATGAGGATGGAGATATGGAAGAAGAGGGTATTCCAAGAGTGGTGAGTGTTTTGGATGGTTCATTGGTATGTAGAATAAGATGAGAGGTGTTGTGAATGAGATTGGGATTGTTGTTTTGGGGTTGATCATGCTCTTCATATGAATCATATGAGTGAGATGAAGGTGTATTTTCGGGAGTAAAGATGGATGGTTGGTTATTATGATGAGGTTTGTGAAAGGGTTCATTGGAATGAGCTTGAGGATTGGGAGAATAATTGAGAATAAATGTGAGTGGAGGTGTTGGTTGTTTAGCCACATCATTTGTTGTGATGGACTTGTTTCGGGGGTTTGGTTTTCTTCTCCAAACGGGTTTTTCGGTCATCCTTGCTAACCTTGAGGATTTTGGCTTTGGTTTGATGGGAGATGGCATGATGAGATGATGGAAGATTATGAGGAATGGGAGTGATTATAGTGTAGGATTGATGGGATTAAGGAATAGATAAAATTTGTTGGATGGATTGGAAGTGAATTTTGGGAAGTGTAGGATGAAATGGGCAAAAAAAAAATAGAAAAGGAAACAGCACCTTCGACCATCAGATGGCCGGTCCCCTTAAACATTAAGGGGGCCGCCTTAGGATTTAAGGGGGCCGCCCATCTGTAGGTTCCCAGATTACTGGAAATGGGTTTTTGGTAGAAAATTGTAGAAAGGGTTGTGTTTTTGGATTTAGTTTCAAGCAAGTCTAACTCTTTGAGGCAATTAAGCATGTAATAGATATTTATGCAAAACATGTTAATTAAAGAGATTAAGCAAACATGTAATTTCATCTAGCATGTAAACCTACTCATTAAGCAAGTAATATATATGGACTAGGAAACAATACACTACACCAAGTATTTTCTTAATTATATATAAGTGGGAAGATTAATGAACTATTTGATGGATCCTAATGTGTGCCTATGTGCAATAAATAGGAACTTAAGATAGCATGGACTTCTAGACTTGTTACAAACAAAATCTTAATAGACAAACCATGGTCCGCTTGATTTGACTTAGTTCACTTATAAATGTCATGTACATAAATATAGATGACAAATATGAGATCACCATGCATGATTTAAAGAAATGTTTTTAGCATTATTCAACAATGTTTGAAAGTGGGTTTTTATGTAGATGTGAAAGTTATTTGAATAAACTAGATTGGGTTTTATTTCAGAAGCGTGTTTATGAAAAATGGGCAAGAAAAAAAATTCCCAATCTTTGACTTTGATCAAAATAGAATTATGGACATAGATTAAAAAAAAATGAGATAGTAAAACATGTTAATAGAAAAGTGAAATAGTCATAAAAAAAATCATTTTTCCAAAATGTGAAGTTTCTGTATATTTTTAAAGATACTAGATTTTTGACAACAAATACCATTAATCCTAGATTTTAAAAAATGGTTGTTAAAGATCTCATGCTCAAAGGAATTGGTTAAGGCTATTGTCACATGCTACCCTTTTCTACATATCCTATGGTCATAAGGAAGTGATGACGAAATTCTATATGTTTGATGCGAGAGTGTTGAATGGGTATAACCTAACATCTATAGCTCCTTTGTTGTCGCACACTTATCTAACTTGATGCCATATTCTACGAGAGCTTGTTTCATCCATAGTTTTCTAACGCGAGAAATCTAATCTTACTTCTATGTTAATGATTAATCCACTTAACTCATTTCACTTCATCACCATGAGTTTTCTAATAGTGGACATAGAAGATTTCCATATTAAATTTGAGAAGGCTAAATGAGTTCGACAGTGAATACTTCATTTAATACTTAGGGGGCTAACTAAAGGGTTTCTAGATTATTAAATCATAAAACGGATATAACTAAAAGTGTAAATGCAATGCAACCTATCAAACTAAGCATATCCTAAGGCAATGATTAATAAAACTATATGTATGAAGTAACTACTCATGAAATTTAACAAGAGAACGTACCTTATGTCCAGCTTTTCTTCAAATACTTCAAGGTGATATATTGACTTATAGAAGCCAATCATAGATGAGTTTCCGAATTATTCAATGAGTGACGATTTAGCCACTTGGTCTCCATTGTCCCATTTGTCCAAAATTGTTTGAACCAAACATGGTTTGCATTTGCATGTATGGTGAAAGTATTCCCCATGGGTTGAAACTTGGTTGAAGTGAATAATTCCAAATTGGGTGATTATTATTATTAGGAAAGTTTTGTCTACCTTGATTTCTTCTAGGTTGAGGGGTTTTAGACTGAGGATGAGGATTATTTGGTCTATTTGGAGGTGGAGTTTTAGATCTTAATTTCGGTTTAGAAAATCCGGTTTTGGCATTTAATGATGGTTTATAAAAACTTTTTACTTCCTCATCACTCGCAATAGGTATTTTTCTATCTTTTATAAGTATATACTTAGTTTTTGACTCTAATGGTTTTTGTTTACTAGATTGACATTCAAACTTTACATTTTTATTTTCACTAGTTGAAACATTATTTAAGTTGAATCCTAGACCGTTTTTATCTCCAGTTGAATCCTAGACCGGTTTTATCTCCCGAAGTTCCTTGAACACTTATTATTTTCTTAAGTGAGTTACTACTATTTTTAAACTTGTCAAGTTTGGAAATTTCATCTTTAAGTTTTTCGTTTTCATTTTTGACCTCTAGACATGTTTTACATTCTATAAAAACTTCTTTTCCTTTTTCTAAATGTTGTAGTTTAATTTTTAATTCGAGTACTTCATTTTCTAATCAATTATTAATATGTTTTAGTGATTTATTTTTAGCCATGACTTTTTGACCTAATTTACATAACCTATTATATTCATTATCTAGATCTTTTTCGTCTAATGATTGATTTTTGTTACTAAAGTATTTGGTTTCGGAAAGTACCTCATTTGATGTCTTTGCCATAAGACATTTTTCATCGTTTGCTTTGTCCGCTTCGTCTTTGTCGCTATCACTCCATGCTCCACTAACAAAGGCGCTTTGGTAATCATGACCCGGTGGCTTTGGACATTCGCCAATGAGATGGTTTGGGCTTCCACATCTAAAGCACTTTCTTTTCCCGTAGTTATCATTCCTATTTCTTTGAAGCGATCTTCTTTCATCTCGTGGTTGTCTTGTGAATCTTCCTCGTCTCTTTAGAAATTTCTTGAACTCTCTTACGGCCATTGCATATTCTTCGTCATTACTTTCGGAGGTTGAGCTATCCTCTTCACTAGATTCCTTCCTAGCTTTCAATGCAATTGACTTTCTTTATTATTGCTTCGTAGACTTTCAAGTTGCCGATCAACTCGTCAAGTTGAAGAGTTGACAAGTTCTTCGATTCTTCAATCGCCGTAACTTTAGCCCGCCATTTTGGATGAAGAGCCCTAAGAAATTTCCTAACAAAATTCTTACTAGAAAAACTCTCATCAAGTGCTTTTAAACTTGTGATGATAGTGTTAAACCTAGCAAAAGCATTATCTATTGATTCCTCTTCCGGAATCGTAAATTGTTCATATTGTTGAACAAGAAGATCTATTTTATTATCTTTGACTTGACTATTACCTTGGTGAGTTATTAGTAAGGAGTTCCAAATTTCTTTTGCGGTTTCACACATAAAGATCCTTTCGTATTCTTTACGTGGTAACGCATTATAAATAACCATTTTTGCCTCATTATTTTTAGCTAGTTTCTTTTTCAAATCATCATTTTGTTTTTCAAAAGGTACAATTTCATTTTTTTTAGTTAAAGGATTATTTTGAATAGGGGAAAAATCACCATAGGTAATAACATGCCAAAGATCAAGATCTTTTGATTTCACATAAGTTTCGAATCTATTTTTCCAATAAAGAAAACCACCACTTTCATATAGCGGTGGTCTTTGCATAGATTTCCCTTCTAAATATTTTTCCGATTCCATAGATCGATTCAAGTTTTAAAATACAATACATTTTGAAAATCTTGTTTGACGTGGCTCTTGATACCAATTGTGGAAAACTAGAAGGGGGGTTGAATAGT
The DNA here is from genome assembly GCA_021014915.2 of Artemisia tridentata subsp. tridentata. NCBI lineage: Eukaryota > Viridiplantae > Streptophyta > Magnoliopsida > Asterales > Asteraceae > Artemisia > Artemisia tridentata. The sequence continues at coordinate 112,423,030 of CP139504.1, forward strand.
TTTATGTCTTTTTAATTTTATTATGAAAACTTTGTTTACATTTTAAAAACTTATATTCGAATTTATGTGAACTCAACTCTTGAACAATATGAACAAATATAAGTAAATCTAAATTAGCAATGCAAGTAAAGTAATGAAATGAAATGAAAGATAAAGATTGAAAGATCTAACCGCGAGACAAAGGATTTATAGTGGTTCGACTACAAGGACACCTTCCTTGCCCTACTCCACTCCCCGAGCACCTAACTCAAGAGTTTTCTTCACTATGTCAACAAGCTCCCTTATGGCGGAGAAAACCTTACACAACTTTCGCTTACACCGGTTTAATGACACAAAGCTAAATGTCGAGTTCTAATCGTAGCTAGAACCAATCTCACAACTTCTACACAACTTCTTCACAACTTATTCACAACTTCTTCACACCGGCTTCACAACTTCTTCACGACGGCTTCACACTTTCTTCACGACTTCTTCACGCCTTCACTACTTACACACCTTAACTTCTTCACAACTTCACTACGGCTTCACAACTTCTTCACAACCTAGCACTACTTATATACTCTTCTACTTCTTCACGCCTTCACTACTTACACACCTTAACTTCTTCACAACTTCACTACTTACACACAAATCTAGCCTAACCAACTATGCTCACACCTATCTAACAAATATACACAACTTGTACAAATGAATGAATGATTTACAAAGTTTACTAAACTAACAACTTAAGTAACAAGATGATACTAAGTTGTAATACTTCTAATCTTGTTTGATAGAAGTATTCTTCTTTTGCACTTGGATGATGGAAGCTTGGATCACTTGGAAACCAATGCTTAAGAATATATGATCAAAGGATTTAGAAAGGATTTGGAGAGATAAGAAGAGATTTAGAACAGAAGGTTTGGGGTGCAAAAGGTGAGGAAAAAGTCCAGAGATGAACCAGTATTTATAGGCAAATCTGAGGACCTAGAGGAGCGGGGCGGTCCCCTTAAATAGGTGGTCGGCCCCCTTAAAATTAAGGGGACCGCCTAGTATAATTAAGGGGGGCGCCCATTTGAAAATTTGAATTCATAAATTTATAATGGATTAAACATTTTTATTTATTACCAAAAATGTTTTTCTAAAAGATATAAAATGTTTGTGACATTTTATAAAAAATCTAGTGATTAATAAAATGTTCCTTTGATCATATAATGCATTAAGCATTTGTTTATTCATACCTTAAGTGATTGAGCTGTAGAAATGAATATTTACAACTAAATACTTGTTTATTTAATAAGTTTATGTTTAATGAGTTTACATTTTGTGATTATCAAAACATAGAGATATCAAGAAGTATTAATAATGTTTTTAGGCATTATTTATATCAACAAATGTAATAATAATTAATATATAAATCGTTATGTATTTAATTATCAGAACACAATATAACGACTAACGGACGTTAAGTAATTAACGGGAATTGACTAACGACCGTTAGGGAATAAAGGAAGGACTATAGATGAAATTAGAGGATCAAGAATGTAAGACCCCAAAAATTGTAATGAAGCAGCGGAAGACTTAAACGGGGTATTACCAACTTGATCACAGTCGTAAGCATAGATAATCGTTAAAAGTTGCATTTATATCATTTAATGAAAACTCAATATTCAGAGATTACACATTAGTTGCCAATAGGATGGTTTTTCACAAAAGTGATGATGAGTTTAAAAAGAGTGATATAGTTATTTGTAATAAAAAGGGGTAGATTTCCAATGCCCATGCCAACTCCGTGCTTGAGATTTCCTTAGTTACTTGAGATAAAACATGCTTAAAACGTCAACACAAAGGTTGAGTGAATCCGTAGTGTTTAATTTGCAATAGTTTGAAATGGTTTGAACACAAGTCAAATAGTAGAGGAAACAATGATATTGCAGGGTAACATATAGATAAACAAATATTGCCCTAAGCCTCATGACACGCAAACCTTAACATGTAGGGGTAATAATAGTGGTAATAAATATCCCAATCATAGCAATGATGTGGGTGATAAATGCCCTTGTCGTAGGAGTTTTGCCATACTCATAATTCGAATAAAGTGCATTTGTCTATCAATCCGGCTAACACTATGGCTATCTATCCGGCTAGTACAAATGGGTCGTCAACTTCCAATAGATCAATTCACAAAATTCGCGTTCACTCGCAAGTGATTAATGGTTCATGATATAAGAGACTTTTTGGCAGGGTGGTAACTTAGGCAATAATACTTAGCAATATCAATCAGGGAAGCATACAGAAATATACTTGTGTTCAGATTTATAGCATGTATCTCCCCATGGGATTTGAAAACATAGTAAAAATGTGGGACTATGAACTCACCTCAGTAGTAGTAGTAATCTGGAATGCAATAGAATCAACTGGTAGGTAGTAATTCCAACGCGTGACCTAGATTAGTATGGCATAATTTAGTTCAACGACTAAGTTTAAGACTCCATGAATTTAATTCAAAAGTTTTATGTTGTCGTTGCTGGTGTGGCAGCATTTAAGTTTTAAAAATAGTTTACTAAGTATTGGCTCATGGAAGTGGGTATGTAAGAATTGCGAGAAAATAGTAAGACGAATAAGTATTTTGGTTTAGCGATGACCGAAGGACTAAGTACGGAAAATAATTATATACATTTATTAAAATGGAGTTACAAATGTGTTAAAAATAAGTATATAGTTTAATTGCTATTAGTAAGTATTCATGTTTTAATTTTTCCCACAACGCACATGCACCTATCGCTTGAAGTAAATTTCTTTTTCACAACATTCTTATCTACAAGATCGCATCGTTTTAATATTTTTATTCCAAAAACATGTAATAATTGTTAAACTTTAGTTGCGCCACAGTTTCTTTTGTCGAGTTAATATTATGTGATTTTTCTATATGTCGAGGAGAGGGAAAGAGGATGGGTTGCGGCCCACATACACACAACAAATTTTGGGCTGTCCTTTTACAAGAGCCGCATGGGCTTTGGCCCACTATGGCTTTTTGGCTGCTGCGTATATATAAGGAACACAAAGAGGGTTTTTGGGCTTGAGCCCATTTAGTGACATAGAACAAAATTAGGAGAGTTGCAATAGATCAGTAACAAGAAGGGTAGCAAAGAAAATGATAGGAAGAGTAATGGATCCAGAACAGTGGACGCAAGTCTACACAAATTTTACCTATCAAAATGGCAAAACAATCAAGGGTGGTTTAAAGACTCATTTCGAGTATTATTGGCCATGCCGAGGCTCGAGCTTGAGACCTCTCGGTGTGGGGCATCGAGACGGGAAAACTCAAAACAAGTAGAACCAAACGTTGCAATTACCGACTCACCTTAATTTATATAAGTTTTAACAATTCTTCCTAGCCCTACCATTATTAGTCTTTGCCGTAACTCAAACTGATTTCAAACCATCTTAGCAATACTTCACTTCGAGACCATCATATACCAAGACTCGACCACGACAACTAATATTATTAAGCACCATGGATTCAAACCGAATGTATCGCGAAGGAAAACAAGCCGCGACTAAGATGTGACTAAGAACTCATCTAATCCGCTGAATTACATAAGCACTATTGGATTCGAACATAAGCAACCTAAAATGACACGAATCTAAGACGTAAGAACCTCACTCTATTTGATCAAAATTTTACTTTGAAGATTCATCCTTCTTCTTAGACATATTTACAAACACCTTGCGTGCATATTTTAAGATCGAGGTTTTCAACTAGTGAAACTCTACACCATTCGAATAGATAGCACCACATCCAAAATCATGAGCCAATATTAGTTTCAAAATTATTTTCATGGTTTATTCCTACCACACCCTACATCACTTAACATACCATTTGCAAAAATACTACCAGTCGATTCATAATGAAAAGAAAGAAATATCAAAAATATTATAACAACAATTCTATACATGGTTCGAATGGAGGAAAAAAAATATATAAATCTTACAAATAACAAGGATGATTAACGAGGAGATCGAAGCCAATCCGAACCCATCTTCAAGTGAATCCACAGCCTCGAGATTAATTCTTCACTACTAAGCTTTGTTAGAAATTTTTGAGAGAATGTGGATCCACTTGTGGGTTTTGGATCATCTTTTATAATGGGTAAAGAGGAAGGCTTGATTCCTTCTCCTCTTGTTTTCAATTAATCTTGAAGCTAAAATGAGAAACCTTCATCACTTCCTACTCATCATCATTTGTATTTTGTGTTGACTTTATAATAGCAGCGAGGCAGTTGGTGCCTGGTGGATGATGGCATCATTTCTTGTTTGTTATAAGCATGAGGAGATGATGATGTGTGTTTTGTTTTTTTTTTTTTTTTTTTTTTTTTTTTTTGTGGTGAAGCAGGAACGCAGAAGAGCAGTAGTAGAAGCGAAGCAGAAGGAGAGAAAGAGAGGTGATGAGGTGTAGGTGTGGGGTAGAGAGGGGTAGGGTAGTATTATTATTCTTTTTTTTTTTTTTTTTTTACTATTTTATTTTGTGGATAAAGGTAGTAGTATTATTATTTGTGGGTAAATAAAGGTGTAAGTAAGAATCTGATTGTTTGAGTAGGAGCATAAAAGTGAGGGTTAAATAAAAAGGTGAGGCGTGGGAACGTTGTTGATTAAATAACACTCGTGTGAATTTAACGGGACTCGTATTTTAATAATTATTGATATTAAATTATTAGACTTATGCCATACTATCACAGTGTCAGGAAGCGTGTGGTTTCAGTAAAAATGGAACATGTGTTTTGCCACATTGTTCGTGTGGCAATATCATTTTATCGTTTCATAGTTTACACAGAGTAGCACTTTAGATGCGAAAAAAAATAAATAAATATAGCTTGGATTAAACCTCATAATTGATTACTTCGAGTTTACAGGCAATTAATAACTTGAAAATTACGGGTTATTACAGTACCGACCCCTAATTCTGATTTCCGTCCCGGAATTCTTAGTTCGTGGTAGTGGTCGGTGTTGCTTCGGTGAAAAGGTGTGGATATTTGGCACGAATTCGGTCTTCACGTTCCCGTGTGTACTCTGGTCCTCTATTTGAGTTCCATCGGACCTTGACGATGGGAATGCGGCTTAGTTTTAATTGTTTCACATCCCAGTCTATGATTTCTACTGGCTCTTCTATAAAGTTGAGTTTCTCGTCGAGCCGAAGTTCTTTGAATGGGATGATGAGAGTTTCATCTGATAGGCACTTCTTCAAGTTTGATACGTGAAAGGTATTGTGTATTCTACTGAGCTCCTCAGGGAGTTCAAGTTTGTACGCCACTGGACCAACCCTTTCTAGGATCTTGAATGGTCCGATGTATCTTGGATTTAACTTTCCACGCTTCCCAAATCTAATCATTCCTTTCCAAGGGGACACTTTCAACATGACTCTATCCCCAACTTGAAACTCCATGGGTTTTCGTCTTACATCGGCATAGCTCTTTTGTCGGTCACGGGCAGCTTGTAAGCGTTGCCTGATCTGTACAATTTTCTCGGTTGTTTCGTGGATAAGCTCGGGTCCTGTGAGCTGAACATCTCCAACCTCTGCCCAACAAACCGGTGATCGGCACTTCCGACCATAAAGTGCTTCAAAGGGTGCTGCCTTGATGCTAGCGTGATAACTGTTGTTGTAAGAAAACTCTGCTAATCGTAAGTGCTTATCCCAACCTTTCCCGAAATCGATCGAACATGCTCGTAGCATGTCCTCCAAGGTCTGGATAGTCCTCTCACTCTGACCATCAGTCTGTGGGTGGTATGCGGTGCTCATATCTAATCGGGTATTCAAAGCTTTCTGTAATGACCGCCAAAAGTGTGATGTGAAACGGCTATCTCGATCCGAGATGATGGAAACCGGCACTCCATGCCGAGAGACTATTTCCTTCAAATATAGTCGTGCTAGGGTACTCATATCATCAGTTTCTTTGATTGCCAAGAAGTGCGCAGATTTAGTGAGACGGTCAACGATTACCCAAATCGTGTCAAGTCCACTCGCCGTCTTAGGTAGCTTTGTGATGAAGTCCATGGTAATCCTCTCCCATTTCCACATTGGAAGCTCGGGTTAAATCAACAAACCGAATGGTTTTTGATACTCAGCTTTCACCCTTGAACATGTCAAACACTTCCCGACATACTCAGCGATGTCGGCTTTCATGTTTGGCCACCAATATAGTTTCTTGAGATCCTGATACATCTTATCAGAACCCGGGTGGATAGAATACTTAGACTTGTGAGACTCGTGCATGATAAGGTCATGTATTCCTCCATAGAGTGGAATCCAACTTCGGTCCCTGAAAAACAATCTCCCGTCTGATTTCCTCACAAAGCCATTCTCATTTTCCGGCATACCATGGATCTTCTCTCTTGGTCTGTTCTCTTCTTTAAGAGCTTCGGTCTGAGCCTCAAGGATCTTTGATGGAAGTGGTGATCTAATTGTCATTCCCAGAGATCTAACTCTAAGGGGTTTAATTCGTTCGTTTCGACTTAAGGCGTCTGCCACAACATTCGCCTTTCCAGGATGATAGCGAATTTCACAATCATAATCACTGAGTAACTCCAACCATCGGCGTTGTCTCATGTTCAATTCCTTCTGATCTAGAATGTGTTGGAGACTTTTGTGATCTGTGAACACCATGCACTTGGTGCCATACAAGTAGTGTCTCCACATCTTGAGAGCAAATACTACTGCTCCCAATTCAAGATCATGGGTAGTGTAGTTCTTCTCATGAGTTTTGAGCTGTCGGGAAGCATATGCGATAACTTTACTCCTTTGCATTAACACAGCGCCTAAGCCCTGGTACGATGCATCGCAGTATACCACAAAGTCTTCACTTCCTTCGGGTAGTGCTAAGATTGGAGCTTCACAAAGCTTCTGTTTCAAAAGTTGGAATGACGTCTCTTGCTCTTCTCCCCAGTCAAACTTCTTCTTCTTTTGCATCAATTCCGTCAAAGGTTTGGCGATCTTAGAGAAACCCTCGATGAATCTTCGGTAGTACCCAGCAAGACCTAAAAATTGTCGTATCTCCGTGGGGTTTGTAGGAGATGCCCAATTGTTAACAGCTTCGATCTTTGTGGGGTCCACGTGAATACCTTTGCTATCGATCACATGCCCAAGAAATTTCACTTTCTCAATCCAAAAATCACACTTGGAAAATTTGGCATACAATTTCTCTTCTTTGAGCAGTTCCAGGATAGTTCTCAGATGTTCTGCGTGTTCCTCTTTGTTACGGGAGTAGATGAGGATATCGTCGATGAACACAATTACGAACTTGTCCAGATAGGGCTTACACACTCGGTTCATTAAGTCCATAAACACAGCTGGTGCGTTCGTCAGACCAAATGGCATCACTTGGAACTCATAGTGCCCGTATCGTGTACGAAAAGCTGTCTTCGGTATATCTCCCTCCTTAACTCTCAGTTGATGGTACCCTAACCTTAAATCAATCTTCGAGTATACGCTCGACCCTTGTAGTTGATCAAACAAGTCGTCGATTCTAGGTAGTGGGTATCGTTCTTCACGGTGAGCTTGTTTAACTCACGATAATCGATGCACATCCGAAAGGATCCATCTTTGTTCTTAACAAACAGTACCGGAGCTCCCCATGGCGAAGAACTCGGGCGTATGAATCCTTTATCTGACAATTCTTGTAATTGCTCAGACAGTTCTTTCATCTCGGATGGTGCCAACCTATAGGGTGCTCGTGCCACTGGTGCTGCTCCTGGAACTAGTTCGATCTGGAACTCTACTTGTCGGGTTAGCCGAAGGCCAGGCAAGTCTTCGGGAAATACTTCGGGAAAATCCTTAAGTATCGGCACATCTTCCAGTCGCTTCTCCTCCGACTTCTTCTCAGTCACTTGAGCCAAAAACGCAAGACATCCTCGATCGATGTACTTCATCGTTTTGAAGCATGATATGATACTTAGTCGGGTCTTACTCCGTTCGCCACGGACAATTAAAGTTTCTCCTTCACATGGAATGTGAACAACTTTCTCATCGCATATAATTCTAGCATGGTTCTTGGACAACCAATCCATGCCGATGACTACGTCAAAACTACCAAGTTGAATGGGCATGAGGTCTATGTCAAAAAGTTGATTTAGTAAAAGCAAGGTGCAACCTTGGATCATGGTGTTAGTTTCTACTAGTTTGCCGTCGGCTAATTCGATTTCATAGGTGGTGTTCAATTTAGTCGGGGTAATGTCAAGTAGGGATGCAAATGAAGTAGACACAAAACTTTTGTCGGCTCCAGAATCAAATAAAACTTTAGCAAGATGATTATTAAGGGGAAACGTACCCGTCACAACATCGGGATCTTGTCCGACATTCCCATCTCCTAGCACATATGCTCTCTGATTGCGTGGTTTTGTAACCTTACAACAGGTTTTACCTCTCGAGGGATCTCAAGAGGCTTACAACCCCACCAGGCAGTGTACCTGACCGATGTAGTATAGTGTAGTGGTAAGTACGGGGGATTGATCGTTCTCCACAGGGAATAGTGTTCGTTAGGTATGAAAGGCTACTCTAATTAGGTCTAAGGGTTGAGGAAGATTCTTTTTTATGTTTTTATAGTTTTTATGAAAGCAAGTAAAATCTCGGGTTTGAAGGAGTGGGCGGAATTAGTTGCTAGTCAACTAACCCAAATTACTACGAATGCAAAAAAAATAAAATAACAAAAATGAAAATGTGGTGAGAAACTTATGTGTAGAGAAATGTGTTTACTTAGATTTCCTTACTCCCTAACTATCTTTTACCGGTTAATTAGTGTGTATTAGTCGCGTGGATGACGGGTGTATTCCTTAATACCATTCGTGGGGTGGCGTACTTACTTCCCCAACTCTACAAGCTCCTACTTCACTCCTATGTCGAGCCGGCTAGGAAGCTCCTAACATGGGATCACTAGAATTCGCTTGTGCATTAAATACAACCATAAAAACCTTTAGTACGCATTTGGTTCATGTTTCTTAAGACGTTCAAGCAAGTTACCGAATAGGAAGTTAGCCAGTTTTCTTAAGCCTAACATAGATAAACAATCATCCAATACAACTAACAACACACTAACAACCAATAATCAATAGCTAGGTTTCATTAGATCTAAGCAAACACAAGATAAATTTAGCCTAACATGTTAAACAAAAGACAGGAATAAGATAGAATCAAACAACACATAGACATATTGAATGATTAATTGATAACTTATCTTTCAATGAAACATGGAAGATCTCAAGGCAAAAAGCCCTGAAAAAGTAGCTAAAATCGTCTTAGGGTTTTATCCCAAAATTCCACACACTAAGCTCTCCTTAATGACAAAAAATTAGAAAACTATATATAGATTTTTGGATCTGACGGCGTCACCTTATGGAGTGTGACGCCGTCACCTCGCCGCTTTTAGGGTTCCCGGATGACCTTCTTGACGCCTTCCCTCTTTAGCTCTTCAAAAATCCATTCTGGCTTATCAAGGCTTGACGCCGTCTAACCATGAACGTGACGCCGTCCCCTTATGATTTAAGCCGTGACGCCCTCGATCAAGTTAAAGCGTGACGCCGTCAGAATTCACATGCTATTTTCACTGGCCCGTCATGAGTAAATTTTACGTCCAACTTTTCTTGCCAAGGCATGACGCCGTCCAGAGTAAAGTCTGACGCCGTCAAGAGTAACTTTTAGCCGATTTTTGAGACTTTGTCGTTTTCTTCACTTTAATGCTCCAAAAACGTCCAAAATGCCTCCTTTTCCAGATTTCTCCTCAAAAGTACCTAAAATGACAAAAGAAACGATTTAGGGCAATATTTGATCAAATAAATACGATTTAAGGCTTAAATGACCCCTTAAAAGCGGTACACTTTTCGCTTCATCAAATACCCTTACACTTGAGATTTGCTTGTCCTCAAGCAAATGCGCTTTTATTCTAATCAAAATACAAGTTAGGGGTCATTTAATGCTAACATAAAAGTAATTACAACAAATAATCGTTCCACTTCAATCATAATAAGCATGGAGATTATAAACTAGCACCTCACAAGTAGTGTTTAGATACTCACATCTCTCAAGTGTCATCAAAATAAATCTCATAAATGAAAACGGAAAATATCTCTCACTACCTGTCATAGCAAATAGATTACCATAGGCTTGGGAAAGGATCGAAAACCTCCTCCACTAGGCGTAAGCACCTAAGATAAACTATCAAAGAGGGCTTTTAAATGGGTTATAACGTTAGGTGTAGGGAAAAGGAAAACACGGTTTTGTTGGATAAAGGATATTTTACTGGTGGCGAGTTAAAAATCTTGATCAATTACATGTACTATACAATGTTGCTAAGCCAAGACTCGACTCAATCTTAAGCTAACAAAAACATTAAACAAACATAAAATGAAACGGGATGGTAGTCCGTATGTTTTTTTTCTACTTTTCTTTTTCTCATTTTTTTGTATTTTTCTTGATTTTTTTCGATTTTTTTTTTTTTTTTTTTTTTTTTTTTTTTTTTTGCATACACTTTTGCCCTACCATCCAAAATAATACATCATAGGGGCATTGCATTCCCCTTACACTTGAACTTTTACATAACTTTACAATTACTAATCTAATGACTCGAATTAAGATAATCGAAAAACTTGGAGTACTTTTAAAATATTTAGCACATATGGGGGTAATAAATGATGTTCTTCCCCATTACTCCATTACACTAGTACTTTACCCATGAGTCCCAATCGTCCCAAAACAATATGTACAAGGATATGACTCGACTTAGCAACCATGTAATCAACTAGATAATTAACTTGGGTTTAAACAAATGTTGTAACAATAATGCACTAAAAATGAGTGCATACAAGGTAGGCTAAGGCGATTTGGGTGTACATTTAAGTGGGGTGTAACAAATTCTTCCTTTAAGTAAAATGCTTAAAGGTCGAAACGAAAAGATAGGCTCTGAGGGGTGTACTAGGGGTATCGTGTACTAAAAATGAGTACAACGCAAAGGGTGTGGGAGAATTACTTGACCAATGTAGCCAAAATAATTATAACAAAAACACAGGTGTAAAACAATGGGTTAATCCTAATGCCTCTTATCATGTAGTAAATCTAACTACACGAATGTAGTCTCACTTGTGGCCTCGGAATGGTCCTAACGCAAGTTCTAGAATCTAAGTGCTACCGGTACACACATCATAGCATAAATGCTTTTCCTACCAATTCTAGGGGCAAACCTCACATATTTGGGGTGGAAAATTTTTTTAGTGGTACGGTTTTTGTGCTAGTTATATAACTCCTATCCGTGAGACGCTCATTAAGATCAAAGTTTCACTCCTATATGTTGTAAAAAATTTTAAATTTGGCACTAAAATTACCTTAACAAGTATTTCTCTCAGTTTTATTACACATCTACCATCAAACAAACAAAAATCAAGCGCAATTGTATTCTCTAAAATCGTACTTTTACCCTCCCCTTACACTTAAGATGAACATTGTCCCTAATGTTCAAATAATAAGATGTAAAAGCAAAAAGTAAAAGAATGAAATCAAATACTCCCCTGATTCGCTCGGTGGATAATGAAATTACACGGTTAAATCTTCCTCCAAAGTAATGTTGAAGCTCCATGACTAATGCATCGCCATAAGCTTGATTCCAAAAACATCTCCTTGTCCAAAATAACCTGTTAAACCTGAGAAAACAAACACGAAAACCTGCATAACATCGGCGGGATAAAATCTATATATAAGGATATAATGCTTGTGGAATGATAATTTTGCAGATTCCTGGAGATTATAAGTTGGAGATTTTAATAAAAACTTTTCTAAAAACAAAACTTTCAAAAATTTCTGGAAATTAAATCTGACGCCGTCAGGTTATAACCCCTGACGCCGTCAGAAATGACCTGACAAAAATTTTCATTTTTAGTTTCCGGAAAATTTCTGGAAAAACCTTTACCTTACTTCCTGGAAATCCTGCAAAACATCATTATGACTCGATACAAGCATTTGACTCAAACAAATACTAATATGTATGCTAATTTAATATTATTATGATTCATGTTCATTTGTGTTCTAATAAACCGATTTAGATTTCCCTTACACTTAACTTTTGCAAAATACCTTTATATGTAGTTAAGACGAAGTTAAAAACAAAATAAAGCATTTTCACAAATTAGTTTTGAACATGAATCAATAATGATAAAAATTAAACACACATACGGAAACAAATAAAATCAAACAAACAAATAAATAAACACACAAAGCAAATAAATAAAATAAAGCTTGGGTTGCCTCCCAAGAAGCTCTTTTCTTTATTAACGAGTCTTGTAGCTAGACTCAAAGTCAAGCTACCCTATGTAAGTAAGCTCGTCATTGAGGACGTCTTTAGGGTTAAGCTTGGATTGAAGTTTCCTATTGGTTCGCTTAGTACGATATATCTTTTCAAACTTCTCTCCATCCGGGTCATACAACGTCATCTTAATATGCCATGACCCATCTCCATCTTTGGGTGGTTTATCCCAATTCCACTTATGATCATCTTCCTCACAAATCCACTTATTCATTCCTAGGTTAATTGGCAGAACTCCTAGGAAATCAATCATCTTTCTAAAAACTAGAGGGTCTTCAAATGGATCCAATTCGGTGTCCCTAGCCAAGAGTTGCTCCACCGAATGCGTTCGGTTAACAAAGTCCTCTTCTAGGTAAAATGGGCGTTGGGGTCCTATGAAGTCTCTATCAATCCAAGGTCCATATCTAGATGGTCTCCTATTTGATTCTAGCCAATGTGGTGTTGGTTCCTCACTAGTATCATAGGCATGTTTCTTAACATCATAGACTGACCAAGTATCTCCTTCTCCTACCGCTATCTTGGATTCCTTACAATCAATCATAGCACTAGCGGTCGCCAAAAATCCTCTACCTATCAACAAGGGGCATGTAGGGTCGCTAACCATATCAAGGACGTGGAAATCGGCTAAAATGGTTAGTTTTCCAATGTGCACTAACACGTCCTTAACTACTCCAACCGGGTAAGCAACACTTCCATCCGCTAAGCCTATTATCACCTCGGTTTCTTCAAGTTTTCCTAGTTTTAGAGAGGTGTAGAGAGGTAACGGAAGTAGGTTAAGGCTTGAACCAAGATCGGCTAATGTGTCATAAGCCTCCGAATTACCGATCTTGCAAGGTAGAACAAATAAGCCCGGATCATCTAATTTCTTAGGTAGCTTGTTTTGAACAAAGGTGGTCCCTCTTTCGCCTAACTTGAGCTTCTTTTCATCCAACTCATCAACAACCGGACTTTCAAGGTGGAGCTCCTTGAATTCTTCGTCAAGGTTTTGAGTGGGAGGTGTTTCAACTATGTTGTTGACCAATTTGGATGTCATAACTTCTTGGTCATTTGGAACGACTTGGGTTTGTTTGAAACACGTGCTCATGGAATTGACCGAATAATATTGTGGACAAGAACTAGGGGACGAAACCGATGAAATAGCGTTGACATTTAGTTTCGGGTTCTTGACCGTGTTGCTAGGGAGTGCTCCCATTTCTCGGTCATTGAGGGCTTTCAACAAGGTGTCAATCTTATCGGTCATCTCGCTTTGTTTTTGTTTGAAATCGGCTTCAAACTTGGCTAAACGAGCTTCTTGAGATGCCATAAATTGAGACATCAATCCTTCAAAGTTATTGGTACTACCATTGCCGGAAGGATTGTTGTTGAAAGTACGGTTCGAGTTGGAACCGCTTGATTGGAAACGATTAGGTGGGTTGGAAGAATTGGTTTGTTGCGAGTTTTGGTTTTGTTTCCACCTAAGGTTCGGGTGATTTTTCCATGAGGGGTTGTATGTATCACCGTAATGGTTTGGCTCGGGTTTGAAAGTGTACCACTTGTCTCCCGCTCCGTCGGTACGCGAGGATGCGTAGTCCACAAAAGCTTGTTCGGGGAGTTCCATGCAATCACGAGTGTCGTGGGGACCACTACATAATTCACATGAAGAAGTGATTTTGTTCACTTGGTTTGAAAGTTTAGGAGCCTCGTAGGATTTCATGAGAAACTTGACTTGGTCTTCAAGTTCTATGATCCTACGGTCGGAAGTGCTTGAATTGTTAGAAGGCAAAGATATTGCCTTGACCGTTTTATTCAAATCACGGGGATCACTCCAACTTTCGTTGTCATAAAGAGCAAGATCCTCTAGGAGAGCCCATGATTGTTCCGCACTTAGATCACGTAGCTTGCCACCGGCCGATTGGTCAATGGTTTGCCTCGTGGAGAGATTGATATGGTCATAGAAGATTTGGACTTGGAGCCAAAGTTCTATGCCATGGTGGGGGACTTTTTGGAGTAAGTCCTTGAATCGAGTCCATGCCTCGTAGAGGGTTTCGCCTTGACGTTGTTGGAACATCAAGATATCATTCCTTAGCTTGGTAGTTCTTCCCGGTGGGAAAAACTGAGCAAGGAAACGAGTGGTGAGATCATCCCAAGAGGTAATGGATCCTGCGGGTTGACGTTCTAGCCACTGACTAGCTTGGTCCCGCAAAGAGAATTGGAAGAGACGCAATCGGGTCGTCTCTCGAGTGGCAACATCAAGGTCTATAGAATCAACGATTTTAAGAAAGTCCTTGAGATGTTGATTAGGATCTTCAGAACGAAGTCCATGAAATGCGCATCCGCTTTGCACCAACCGGATGGTGTCGGATCGCAAGGGTGTGATATTGGCTCCTTGAGTGAGCTCAATGGTGTTTCGATAGCCATGGTGGCTAGGACGGAATACTCTCCTAAAGTACGGGCTCTAGGAGGTGGTTGTGGTTGTTGTGGTGGTGGGTTGTGGGGGTTAAGGATATTACCATCTTCCATGATGTCGGATGGTATGGTTACGAACAAAGACACGAAGAAAATAGATAGACTAAAGAAAACCTAGAAAAATAAAATAAAAATCTCACTAGAAAGGAATCTAGTGAGTAGACCTAATAGAAATAAAAATTCAACCTAAACAATAACTATTCCCCGGCAGCGGCGCCAAAAACTTGATTGCGTGGTTTTGTAACCTTACAACAGGTTTTACCTCTCGAGGGATCTCAAGAGGCTTACAACCCCACCAGGCAGTGTACCTGACCGATGTAGTATAGTGTAGTGGTAAGTACGGGGGATTGATCGTTCTCCACAGGGAATAGTGTTCGTTAGGTATGAAAGGCTACTCTAATTAGGTCTAAGGGTTGAGGAAGATTCTTTTTTATGTTTTTATAGTTTTTATGAAAGCAAGTAAAATCTCGGGTTTGAAGGAGTGGGCGGAATTAGTTGCTAGTCAACTAACCCAAATTACTACGAATGCAAATAAAATAAAATAACAAAAATGAAAATGTGGTGAGAAACTTATGTGTAGAGAAATGTGTTTACTTAGATTTCCTTACTCCCTAACTATCTTTTACCGGTTAATTAGTGTGTATTAGTCGCGTGGATGACGGGTGTATTCCTTAATACCATTCGTGGGGTGGCGTACTTACTTCCCCAACTCTACAAGCTCCTACTTCACTCCTATGTCGAGCCGGCTAGGAAGCTCCTAACATGGGATCACTAGAATTCGCTTGTGCATTAAATACAACCATAAAAACCTTTAGTACGCATTTGGTTCATGTTTCTTAAGACGTTCAAGCAAGTTACCGAATAGGAAGTTAGCCAGTTTTCTTAAGCCTAACATAGATAAACAATCATCCAATACAACTAACAACACACTAACAACCAATAATCAATAGCTAGGTTTCATTAGATCTAAGCAAACACAAGATAAATTTAGCCTAACATGTTAAACAAAAGACAGGAATAAGATAGAATCAAACAACACATAGACATATTGAATGATTAATTGATAACTTATCTTTCAATGAAACATGGAAGATCTCAAGGCAAAAAGCCCTGAAAAAGTAGCTAAAATCGTCTTAGGGTTTTATCCCAAAATTCCACACACTAAGCTCTCCTTAATGACAAAAAATTAGAAAACTATATATAGATTTTTGGATCTGACGGCGTCACCTTATGGAGTGTGACGCCGTCACCTCGCCGCTTTTAGGGTTCCCGGATGACCTTCTTGACGCCGTCCCTCTTTAGCTCTTCAAAAATCCATTCTGGCTTATCAAGGCTTGACGCCGTCTAACCATGAACGTGACGCCGTCCCCTTATGATTTAAGCCGTGACGCCCTCGATTAAGTTAAAGCGTGACGCCGTCAGAATTCACATGCTATTTTCACTGGCCCGTCATGAGTAAATTTCACGTCCAACTTTTCTTGCCAAGGCATGACGCCGTCCAGAGTAAAGTCTGACGCCGTCAAGAGTAACTTTTAGCCGATTTTTGAGACTTTGTCGTTTTCTTCACTTTAATGCTCCAAAAACGTCCAAAATGCCTCCTTTTCCAGATTTCTCCTCAAAAGTACCTAAAATGACAAAAGAAACGATTTAGGGCAATATTTGATCAAATAAATACGATTTAAGGCTTAAATGACCCCTTAAAAGCGGTACACTTTTCGCTTCATCACTCTCCCTCGAGCATTGTTGATGGGGTTGGCAACTTGATTTGGACACTGGTTCTTGTAGTGTCCCTTCTTACAACATCCATGGCATACTACGGCCACTGGTTGTAAATTGGCTGTTGTGGCCTTGCAGTCTTGGGTCTTGTGACTGGTTTTCTGGCACTCTCCACATCTGGAAAAACAGGGTCCATGGTGGTGCAACTTACAGCGGTTGCACATGGGAGCGGGTCCAGCATAACCCCCATTTCCAGTAGGTGTAGCAATGTAAGCCCTGGCAGTTTCCTGCCGGCGGTTCTGCTAGTTATGATGGTGGTTTCGGTTTTGCTGGTAGCCTTGATTGTTGTTGCGGTGGTGACTGTGGTTGTTGTTGTGGTGGTGAGAATTGTTGTTGCTGTGGTTGCTTCTACGATCACCAAATTTTCTTTTGTGATCGTTGCCTCCCTAAGCCTGATTACGCTTAATTTCCCTCTCCAGTAGTTTCTGAGCAGTCTCTATGGCTTCTTCCAGTGTTTGTGGTTTGGATACAGTAACGATCCCTTCTATGCTTTTGGGCAATCCCTCAACATACCTCTCTAATGTTTTCTCGAAATCCGGTACCTTAGTTGGGCATAGTAGAGAGAGTTCTTGGAACCTTCTGTCATAGGTCCGGATGTCATACCCTTTTACTACCAAGCGATCAAACTCATCTTCTAGCTTTTGGATTTCAGTGCGCGGGCAATACTTCTTCAACATTTTTTGCTTAAACTCGGCCCAAGGGAGCTGGTAAGCTCTTTCAGTACCCATTTTCTGAGCAGTGGCGTTCCACCATGATAGAGCGTCATCTGATAGTGTTCCAGTAGCAAAGGTGACCTTGTTGCTTTCTGCGCAACCACTCCTTGTGAAAACAGTTTCTGAGCGCTCAAACCATCGAGCTAACTCTGTCACTCCTTCGGTACCTTTGAATTTTGGTGGTTTACAGCTCATGAACTCTTTGTAGGTGCATTTGCGAGTCATGGCTGGCTCGCTTTCGGCAGTGGGCCTTGTTGCACTGCCAGTGGGAGTCGTGGCGGCAGCTTGAGCCACTAATGCAGCGGTTACGCTCTCAGTGATCAACCGGCGGATCTCTTCTGGGGTCATGATCGTTCCGGCGACTGCATCTGTTGTCCTGCTGCGGGTAGCCATGTTCTAACAATGACATAAGAACACATATTTAGAATTTACTTTTGTGATTGAGTTGATGTTGGAATATGGTCAATTAACAAGGTAATTGTATATACTTCATAACAAAATTATCATAATGTAACACATCGATGCTGAGGAAAAAAAAATTTATGATAAATATGTCACCATCATGCAAACACATGAAGTGATCGTCCCTGCAATACATCAATAAATATCATAATTAAATCATAAATACAACATATTCGAGCACCATCCACAACATATACAAATAGAATGAAACAACAAGGTAATCATAAATTTTACATCAAGTTCCGGAAATCATAACATACAATATTTGTTTTCATAATCTTGATTCACTTGCTTACAAAACAATCAAATACAAGTTTCTTTATTACATCACAAACGGTACGCTAGATGTCTACCCACAACTGATACAGTAAAATCTAAGAACTACCCGATGCCCCATCCAAGCGGCGCTATAGTGCTCGAACTGTCTCTGTCAACTCCTCAATGCTAGCATCTCTCTGTCTCTCCCCAGCCTCCAATCTCTGAATGCTCTTCCTGGTCATGTGGAGCTTCTCATCCTGATTCTCAATAATGCCCTGCAGAATCCTAGATATGTCCCCCTGATCCTGGGACTCCTGTCTCATGCTCTCCTGCCTCTCTCCCATGCCTGGGATGTGGTCCCGCTGGTCCTGGACCTCCTGCTCCATCGCCTCTACCCTATCCCTAAGATCAGCAATAATCTCCTGCTCCTCCTGGAGGCTAGTACCCATCATATCGAAAACCTCATCCATGGCTACTCTCCCTACTACGAGGTTCTCCACCTCCTCCTCAATACACTCGATGCGCTCGAGTGAAACATCCCCGATGAAACTGAGTAGAGCATCAAGGTGGTCCTCATTCCTAGAGAGTCTAGCTGCTAACAGTGGAATAGTGTGATGAATGGGCTCTCCCGTGACCAGAAGAACTCTAGCAGCAGCGGTAGATGAACTCTCTCCCAATTCTGCAGCTCTCGGGGCACCCTCCTGTGCTCTCCATCTATGGATCACAGCCAACAGAAATGACCAGCGGCATGCATCAACCCTCCTGCGGGGTTGAGCAGCGGCCTCAGCAACAGCCTCGACATACGGATCTGATGATGAAGGGCCAAAGAAACGTGCCCTCTTGCGGGGAGGCAAGGGGTCACTAGGCTCGGTCGGATGGGTGGGTGACGGGACTGGAGATGTCACCGGGACAGTAGTGGTCTGGTGATAAAAGACTGTAGGTGCTGGGGTGAATGGGTATGATCTAGTAACTGAGTCAAAAGGAGAGTCAACTCTGACTGGTGGTGGTGATGGAATCATATAAGGGTGTGGCTGAGGTGGTGGTGATGGTGGTAGTGATGATGGTGGTAAAGGTGATGCTGATACAGGTGATGGTGATGAGGATACTGGTGCTGGTGATGGTGGTATGACAGCTGGTGGTGGTACCAATGGGGCTGAAGGTGCACGTACCCGTTTCCGGGCAGTGTACTTCCTAGGTGGGCCTCCCTGGCAAGGTACATAAAGTTGCCCAAATGGAGCGGGCTCATAAGGCTGTAGAAATCTGACTACCCTACGCCGGCGAACCGGTGCAGGTGATGCGCGTGATGTGCCGTTGTGGTTTAGCAGTATTAATGCCTACTCAAGTTTTAAATTTATATTTAGCCGACTTATCAATAACACACACACTTAACGAGCAGTGTACCCGGTCAGTATGAATATAATGGTAAGCAGAGTGTCGATCACTAAGAGTGGAACGTATTATCTAGTTATTCTAATCAGTATTTTAATATCCTAAGTTAGTTATACAACCTAATCTAACGCAAGGGGGTTCAGCCTGAGAGACTGGCACAGTTTGGTTATAATTAAATAGAAAACTAAACTAATGAGCACGAATCAGCGATTAGCACATACGTACACAGATAGATACTCGAGACAATAAGAAGACCTGTCCTGATAATTAAATAGCTTGTCACTTGTTTTATTGCTAGTTTTATATGAAGTGTATATAATTAAACCTTTCTCGTTGGCTCTAATCTTATCGGCGAGTAAACCCTTAATGATTACTTATGTCTATCCTACTTTTCTAGAGACGCTAGAATAAATAGGCGAGGAAGAGGCATGGCGACCCAAGCAAGACTCAGCTAGACACAGAGGTTATCAATGCACTAATAAAAGTCACCAAAGACATCAACATATAAACTTTAATTAATGGGAAAGCAATATTAAGGGGAGTGCATGATCTTCCGTAGTCACATGACACAAGCCCATCAATCCTGATGAATCAAAGCGTACTAAAACAATAAAACAAAACTACTTAATGAATTAAATACATGCAGGACCTTTTTACAGCTCTTGTATCTTTGTTTGAGGTGTGTCTTGTGCTGCTTGGTCGTCTGAATTCGGCTCTAGGGTTATACAAAAAGTCTCTAAAATTCGTCTGACCTTGGGGTATTTATAGTTTCTGTCTGAGGGATCGATGCGGCGCATTGAGTTGATAGATGCGGCGCATTGACTTAACTTCGCGTGGGGTCCAAGATTAATATATTCTGGAATATTCGTAAACCATCTTCAGATGCGGCGTAACTTGATCTTTGTATGCGGCGCATATACTTTAGCTGTCTTGGATTGTAACTGGTGAAATCTTGATAGTGATACGCCGTATGTTAGAAGTATATTGTGGCGTATCTGGAGTAGAACGAGCTTGATCTTCTTCTTTGACCAAAGTTTCATATGCGGCGCATGACAGAATTGCATGCGGCGCATTCTTCAAAGTCAGGCAATGGTATTCGAATTCATCTAAGTATGATATTGCGTCGTATCTGTTGAGTGAGATACGGCGCATCTTCTGGATTTCAGTAGACTTTTGACATCTCGCTTGTTTTGCTCCATAATTAGTCCAAAATCGCCAAGTTTCACATAATGCTTGTTTTTACCTGAGAATTACTAAAGTAAACATTAATGTATCGATTCTCATATATAATATAATAAAACAAGTCAAATAAATAGGATAAATGATGATAATAAAATGTACTTATTTGAGTTCATCAGCAGGTGGGGGTGGTATGGGTGAAGCTAAGTCGGAAGAGTCGGAGTCAGACGACTCGTCATCCGCCTCTGTCCCAGAGGAATGGTGAGGGGTCAAAGCTCGGGGTGGAGGTGGTGAAGGACAATCATCAGCGGCTAGGAACTGCTGTGACTCATAGTACTGGTCAAGAGTCAAAGGACCAAAAGCGAGAGAAGATGAAAGGGGGATAGTGGGTGAGATAACCGGTGTCGAGGCGACTTCACCCTCCTCAAAGGGCTCTGTCTCTCCAGATGCGTTCCCAGATGGAACAACAGATGGGATAACTGGTGAAACGGGTAAGGTGGTATTGGTGTCAGCGTCAGACAAAATGATAATAGTAGTGGGTGGAGTAGCTGATGGTGCTGGTGTCACTTCGGTCTCAACATCGGACAGAATGATGACGGGGATCGGGGGAGACATGGTACTGTAACATCCCAATAATAATAAGTGTAAGTCATTAATAATATACATATGCATTAGCCATAATAACATTTGTAGGTGATAAAACTAATTCGTTATGCATAATCTGCCAAGCAAATCTCAATGCATGTGTTAATAAAGTGTTAATATTCATTCGTTTTGCATAATCTGCCAAGCAAATCTCAATGCAAAAGTTCGTAAGTGTTGGCACGGAGGGCATAGGGTGGTAGAGTTTTAAAAATGGTCCTTTTAGAAATTGCGGTTATAGTCCAATGTTTTTAAAAATCAATTGGTTCTCTATAACCTAGGCTCTGATGCCAATCTGTAACACCCCGAAAATCGTAATGAATCAGCGGAAGACTTAAACGGGGTATTACCAACTTGATCACAGTCGTAAGCATAGATAATCGTTAAAAGTTGCATTTATATCATTTAATGAAAACTCAATATTCAGAGATTACACATTAGTTGCCAATAGGATGGTTTTTCACGAAAGTGATGATGAGTTTGAAAAGAGTGATATAGTTATTTGTAATAAAAAGGGGTAGATTTCCAATGCCCATGCCAACTCCGTGCTTGACATTTCCTTAGTTACCTGAGATAAAACATGCTTAAAACGTCAACACAAAGGTTGAGTGAATCCAAAGTGTTTAATTTGCAATAGTTTGAAATGGTTTGAACACAAGTCAAATAGTAGAGGAAACAATGATATTGCAGGGTAACATATAGATAAACAAATATTGCCCTAAGCCTCATGACACGCAAACCTTAACATGCAGGGGTAATAATAGTGGTAATAAATATCCCAATCATAGCAATGATGTGGGTGATAAATGCCCTTGTCGTAGGAGTTTTGCCATACTCATAATTCGAATAAAGTGCATTTGTCTATCAATCCGGCTAACACTATGGCTATCTATTCGGCTAGTACAAATGGGTCGTCAACTTCCAATAGATCTATTCACAAAATTCGCGTTCACTCGCAAGTAATTAATGGTTCATGATATAAGGGACTTTTTGGCAGGGTGGTAACTTAGGCAATAATACTTAGCAATATCAATCAGGGAAGCATACAGAAAAATACTTGTGTTCAGATTTATAGCATGTATCTCCCCACGGGATTTGAAAACATAGTAAAAATGTGGGACTATGAACTCACCTCAGTAGTAGTAGTAATCTGGGATGCAATAGAATCAACTGGTAGGTAGTAATTCCAACGCGTGACCTAGATTAGTATGGCATAATTTAGTTCAACGACTAAGTTTAAGACTCCATGAATTTAATTCAAAAGTTTTATGTTGTCGTTGCTGGTGTGGCAGCATTTAAGTTTTAAAAATAGTTTATTGGCTCATGGAAGTGGGTATGTAAGAATTGCGAGAAAATAGTAAGACGAATAAGTATTTTGGTTTAGCGATGACCGAAGGACTAAGTACGGAAAATAATTATATACATTTATTAAAATGGAGTTATAAATGTGTTAAAAATAAGTATATAGTTTAATTGCTATTAGTAAGTATTCATGTTTTAATTTTTCCCACAACGCACATGCACCTATCGCTTAGGGTCTGATGAAGCGAAAAGTGTACCGCTTTTAAGGGGTCATTTAAGCCCTAAATCGCATTTATTTGATCAAATATTGCCCTAAATCGTTCCTTTTGTCATTTTAGGTACCTTGGAGAAGAAATCTGGAAAAGGAAGCATTTTAGACGTTTTTGGAGCATAAAAGTGAAGAAAACGACAAAGTCTCAAAATTATGCTGGAAAGTACCTTTGACGGCGTCAGGTATTGGTCCAGACGGCGTCATGACTTGGCAAAAAAAGGTGGATATGAAAATTACTCATGATAAGCCAGAGAATTTTGCATGAAAAATCTGACGGCGTCACCCTTTAATGTGATCAAGGTCGTCACGGCTTAAATTAAAGAGGGACAGCGTCAAGCCATAATCTGACGGCGTCAAGCTTTGATAAGCCAGAACGGATTTTGGAGGTCTAAAGAGGGACGGCGTCAGGAAGGCCATCCGGGAACCCTAAAAGCGGCGAGGTGACGGCGTCAGGATCTATAACGTGACGCCGTCAGCCCTTAAACTCTATATATAGTTTTGCAATTTTTTGTCATTAGTGTGGAACTTTGTGTGTAATTTTGGGAGGAAACCCTAAGACGATTTTAGCAGCTTTTTCAAGGCTTTTTGCCTTGAGATCTTCCATGTTACATTGAAGATAAGTTATCAATTAATCATTCAATATGTCTATGTGTTGTTTGATTCTATCTTGTTCTTGTCTTTTGTTTAACATGCTAGGCTAGGTTTTCTTTGTGTTTGCTTAGATCTAATGAAACCTAACTATTGATTATTGATTATTAGTGTGTTATTAATTGTATTGGATGATTGTTCATCTATGTTAGGCTTAAGAAAACTGGCTAACTTCCTATTCGGTAACTTGCTTGAACGTCTTAAGAAACATGAACCAATGCGTACTAAGGTTTTTATGGTTGTATTTAATGCATGAGCGAATTCTAGTGATCCCATGTTAGGAGCTTCTTAGCCGGCTCGACATAGGAGTGAAGTAGGAGCTTATAGAGTTGGGGAAGTACGTACGCCACCCCACGATTGGTATTAAGGAATACACCCGTCATCCACGCAATTAATACACACTAATCAACCGGTAAAAGATAGTTAGGGAGTAAGGAAATCTAAGTAAACACATTTCTCTCCATATAAGTTTCATCAACCTTTTCATTTTCAGTTATTTTATTTTATTTGCATTCGTAGTTATTTGGGTTAGTTGACTAGCAACTAATTCCGCCCACTCTTTCAAACCCGTGATTTTACTTGCTTTCATAAAAAAAATAAAAAAAATACAAAAAGAATCTTCTCTCACCCTTAGACCTATTAGAGTAGTTTTTCAATCCTAATGACACTATTCCCTGTGGAGAACGATCAATCCCCCGTACTTACCACTACACTATACTACATCGGTCAGGTACACTGCCTGGTGGGGTTGTAAGCCTCTTGAGATCCCTCGAGAGGTAAAACCTGTTGTAAGGTCGCAAAACCACGCATCAAGTTTTTGGCGCCACTGCCGGGGAATAGTTATTGTTTAGGTTGAATTTTTATTTTATAGGTCTACTCACTAGATTCCTTTCTAGTGAGATTTTTATTTCATTTTTCTAGGTTTTCTTTAGTCTATCTTTTTCTGCTCTATCCATTGCTCAAATCTTCCTTGGCCATCATGGTAAACGAAGATTTCTCCAATCTCAGAGTCACCAGGAGTCGTAGTTCACTAAGCGACCTTATTTCACCTTACGCAGAACCTGATAGGGAAATGCGAAGATTAAGGCGACTCTTTGCAACACCCGAACCATCTGGCTTTGCCATCAACTTTGATGATGCCCTCTCCGAGGAAGAATCCAATCATCATTCTACACCTCCTAGCCCTCAACCCAACCACGATATGGAGGTTCCCGAAATCCCAATCCCTAAATGTCTCAAGGACTACTATTCTCCCACCCCACGTGGTTTTTCCAATGCTATCGTTTTTCCAAATGAACGCACGGATGGGGTCTTGCGTGCAACCGATATTTGGCTGGTCCAAAGTGTATGCAAGTTTCACGGATTGAAAACTGAAGATCCAATCCAACACATCAAGGACTTCCTGAAAATAGTGGATACTCTCCATACGGACGGAGCCACTAGAGATACCTCCCGGCTGCGATTCTTTCCCTTCACCCTTTATGAAAAAGCCGGAGACTGGTATAACCAACTTCCCTCCGAATCTATTTTCACATGGGAACAGCTTGTCTCAAAATTCTATGAGAAATTCTTTCCATTAGGAAGAACTTCAACGTTAAGAGACGAAATCTTCCGCTTCCATATTGGACCAGCTGAACCCATTCACGAATCCTGGAACAGATTCAAAGATCTGATTAGACAAGTCCCTCATCATGGCATTGAACTCTGGCTTCTGGTCCAAATCTTTTATGACAGTGTCCCTAAAAGTGACCAATGTGGCATTAATAATTCGGTAAAAGGAAAAATAGCCAACCTAAGTGCTGAGGAAGGATGGAATAGAATTGAGGAATACGCAAATGATCAAGACGATACCTGGGATGAACCCGATTCGATCATGAGCATTTCCAAGATCATGAAAGAGCCTCCTTTTGCTAGCCGGTTGAGTAGAATGAATGATCAAGTCTCTTATCTAGACAAGTCACAACCAACTAAACGGTTGTCAAACCCATACTTGATCTGCGACCAATGTGGTGGCCCGCATGAAGTGGAGGAATGCGGGGATGATACCACCACCGAACAAGCATGCTTGTCAAGCCACGACATCTTCGATGATCCTTCGCTCTTAACTTTCTACCAAAACAATGATTTCACCCCTTGGGGAAATCTTGTGAGAGAAGAGGGAGGAGGAGAATATCCTGACTATAAAGTTAGGAGCACTTTTGAGGATGATCTTGGGCATTTCAAGTTTGAAAAGAATCTGCAACTAAATGGTCTCGACAACCTTATCAATAGCCAACAAAACGACATGAGGGCCAAATTCGCAGAACTTAACGCCACTCTCGACGGCCTTGGCGAACCTCAAAGAGATCCCTTACTCGCCATCACCATTCGTGCTGGAACAACTACTAAGGATCCACCTTACCCAGCTCAACAATCTAACTTCACGGAACCCAACACCCCTCATGAAGAGAAAGATAATATGAACGGTGAGGATCCCGAACAAACACCTCCGGTAACTCCCTCTCCACCTACTCCAACCAAACAGCCCATTAAAGTCCCATACCCGTCCCGTCTCAAGAATCAAAAGGTCGAAAATGATAATAAAAGGTTCTTGTCATATTTGAAGAATTCGGTCGTCACCATACCCCTTCTTGATGCATGTTACCATATGCCCAAATATAGTACATACTTCAAGAAGTTGCTAACCAACAGAAAAGGGCTCGAGGGTCTTGTAACCTTAGGAGAAGAGTGTTCTGTGGTGACTCATCGAGGACTGCTAAAGAAGGTGGACGATCCAGGTAGTTTCACCTTGCCCTGCTCAATAGGATCTCTTTCAGTCAAGAATGCTTTAGCCGACTTAGGAGCAAGTATCAATCTTATGCCGCATTCCATGTTCCTCAAATTAGGGTATTCTGGATTGAAACCTACCCGTATGAACATCCAACTAGCCGATAGATCAGTCAAATACCCCTTAGGAATATGTGAGAATGTGTTGGTTAAGGTAGGGAAGTTCAAATTTCCAGTTGACTTCGTCATCTTAGAGATGGAAGAAGATGACCTAGTGCCCATCATTCTAGGGAGGCCATTCCTTGCAACTGCTCGTGCTGTTATTGATGTTCATGACGGCAAACTAACCTTACGAGTGGGAGCTGATAGCTTAACCTTCGACATCAAGGACACAATGAATCTTTCTCTCAAAACAGATAATCAGCTGTATTTCATCGGAGAAATCAATGAACTATCTGACGAGATTGACAATTGTATAGATGAACAGGTGGAAGCTGGTTGGTTGCGAGATGAAGCTTTCTTACCCATCTTAGAGGAGGAGAAGACTACGGATGTGAATGCTGTCTCCTTCTATCCCAGACAAGAAATCGAACCGCTTGAGCTTCATAAACCCGAGAACAAACTTAAACCTTCCATCATCGAGCCACCTGCGGTAGAACTCAAGGAACTCCCAAACAACCTTGAGTATGCTTTCCTCCAAGGGGAAGATCAACTTCCGGTAATCATAAGCTCTTCCTTGAAAAGTGAACAAAAGGATAAACTCTTAGGAGTTTTAAAAAAAATATAAAGGAGCTATAGCATGGAGTGTAGCCGACATCAAGGGGATTGACTCTACCTTTTGCACGCATAAAATCCTCATGGAGGAGGATTATAAACCCACCGTGCAACCTCAAAGGCGAGTAAACCCCAACATTAAGGAAGTCGTAAAAAAGGAAGTCATTAAGCTCCTAGATGTAGGGCTAATTTACCCAATTTCTGACAGTCCATGGGTAAGTCCTGTACAGGTTGTACCAAAAAAGGGAGGAATGACGGTAGTGAAGAACGATAAGGATGAGTTAGTACCTCAACGAACAGTAACTGGATGGCGTGTGTGCATCGATTATAGGAAGTTGAATGATGCAACCCGAAAGGATCATTTCCCTCTCCCATTTATCGACCAAATGTTGGAAAGGTTAGCAGGGCATGAGTACTACTGCTTCCTAGATGGGTTCTCAGGGTATTTCCAAATCCCTATCGCTCCTGAGGACCAAGAAAAGACTACGTTCACATGCCCTTATGGCACCTTCGCCTACAAGCGAATGCCCTTTGGACTATGTAACGCCCCCGCCACTTTTTAGCGCTGCATGACGGCAATCTTCCATGAGTTAATGGAAGACAACATGGAGGTCTTCATGGATGATTTTTCGGTCTTTGGAAACTCTTTTGATCGCTGTCTTGCTAACCTTGAGAAAATGCTCAAACGTTGTGAGGAGACTAACTTGGTACTAAACTGGGAAAAGTGCCACTTTATGGTAAAAGAAGGGATTGTGCTTGGGCACAAAATTTCAGGAAGTGGAATTGAAGTAGACCGGGCAAAAATTGAAGCTATATCCAAACTTCCCTATCCAACAACTGTCAAGGCAATCCGTAGCTTTTTGGGTCATGCTGGCTTCTATAGGAGATTCATTAAAGATTTCTCAAAGGTAGCTAAACCAATGACTCAGTTGCTCATGAAGGATGCCCCGTTCGACTTCTCTCAAGAGTGCAAGGAAGCATTCGATCGATTGAAACAGGAACTTACCCAAGCTCCAATTATGGTCACCCCTAACTGGGAGTTACCCTTTGAAATCATGTGCGATGCTAGCGATTATGCTGTTGGAGCAGTATTAGTCCAAAGGCTTAACAAACACTTTCAGCCAATATACTACGCTAGCAAAACCATGAATCCTGCTCAAGAAAACTACACTACCACTGAAAAGGAATTACTAGCCGTGGTATTTGCTTTTGATAAGTTTCGCCAGTATCTTGTCCTCTCTAAAACGGTTGTTTTTACGGACCATTCAGCTATTCGATATCTTTTCGCTAAACAGGATGCTAAACCACGGCTACTTCGTTGGATCCTATTATTGCAAGAGTTCGATGTTGAGATTCGTGATAAGAAAGGAGCAGAGAATCTTGCGGCTGATCATCTTTCTCGTCTCGAAAACCCCAGCCTCGCTGAATCTGACAAGAGTGAGATTCGGGAGTCATTTCCGAAAGAGCAGCTCATGTCAATAAATGATTCTGAACCTTGGTATGCGGATTATGCTAACTACCTGGCAAGTAGAGTCATTCCTGAGCATATGAGCCAGCATGAAAAAAAGAGGTTCTTCAATCAATTAAAGTACTACTTTTGGGATGAACCTTTCTTATTCCGAAGATGTCCGGATCAGGTAATCAGGCGTTGTGTTTCAGAAAAGGAGGCTGTCAGAATTATGAAAGAGTGTCATGCAGGTCCATCGGGAGGACATCACGGAATGAACACTACTGCACGAAAGGTCTTCGATGCGGGATTCTATTGGCCTACAATATTTCGTGATGTGAAGGGTATGATACAGACCTGTGACGCTTGTCAAAGAGCTGGGAATATCTCTAGGAGGGATGAAGCCCCACAGAATTATATACAAGTTTGCGAGGTTTTCGATGTTTGGGGAATTGATTTCATGGGACCCTTCCCATCTTCAGGAGGGAATGAATACATCTTAGTGGCCATTGATTATGTTTCGAAATGGGTGGAAGCACAAGCCCTTAGGACTAACGACGCTAGGGTAGTCATTCATTTCTTAAAAAAATTGTTCGCTAGGTTCGGAATTCCGAAGGCTCTTATTAGCGACAGGGGAACCCATTTTTGCAATTCGCAAATGGAGAAAGTTATGAAAAGATATGGAGTCTCTCACCGATTCTCCACCGCTTACCATCCTCAAACCAACGGTCAAGTCGAAAACACTAATAGAGCCATAAAGAGAATATTAGAGAAAACGGTCAATCAAAACAGAAAAGATTGGTCTTTTAAGCTCGATGAAGCTTTGTGGGCATTTCGAACCGCTTATAAGACACCAATCGGGACAACCCCGTTCCGTATGGTATATGGCAAGGCATGCCACCTTCCAGTAGAATTGGAACACAAGGCATATTGGGCACTTAAGGCTTGTAATTTGGATTATACGGTTGCGGGAACAAATAGATTCTTACAGCTCCAAGAGCTCGATGAATTGAGATTAGAGGCTTATGAATCTTCCATTACATACAAAGAAAGGGCAAAAAGATGGCATGACCAACGGATTAAGAGACCAAAGGAGTTTTCAGAAGGAGACAAGGTCTTATTATATAATTCTCGCTTAAGACTATTTCCTGGAAAACTTAAATCTAGATGGTATGGACCTTTTACCGTAAGGAGCTCCTCTAAAACCGGAGCCGTGGTGTTGATTGACGACGAAGATAGAGAATTCACTGTGAATATACAACGAGTCAAGCATTATCAAGAGAATGGTAATGAAATGATCAATGAGGAAGACATAACTTTTGATGAAGAAGTCACGTAATGTACGTGACTTTGAGTCTAGCTACAAGACTCGTTAATAAAGAAAAGCGCTTCTTGGGAGGCAACCCAAGCTTTATTTGCTTTGTGTGTTTTATTTGTTTGTTTGATTTTATTTGTTTCCGTATGTGTGTTTAAGTTTTATTATTATTGATTCATGTTCAAAACTAAATTGTGAAAATGCTTTATTTTGTTTTTAACTTCGTCTTAACTACATATAAAGGTATTTTGCAAAAGTTAAGTGTAAGGGAAATCCAAATCGGTTTATTAGAACACAAATGAACATGAATCATAATAATAATAAATTAACATACATATTAGTATTTGTTTGAGTCAAATGCTTGTATCGAGTCATAATGATGTTTTGCAGGATTTCCAGGAAGTAAGGTATAGGTTTTTCCAAAAATTTTCCGGAAACGTAACATGAGAATTCTGTCAGATCATTTCTGACGGCGTCAGGATTTACAACCTGACGGCGTCAGGTTTAATTTTCTGAAAATTTTTGAAAGTTTTGTTTTCATAAAAAGTTTTTATTAAATCTATAACTTATAATCTCCAGGAATCTGCAAAATTATCATTCCACAAGCATTATATCCTTATATAGAGTTTATCCCGCCGATGTTATGCAGGTTTTCGTGTTTGTTTTCTCAGGTTTAACAGGTTATTTTGGACAAGGAAATGTTTGTTGGATCAAGCTTTTGGCGATGCATTAGTCATGGAGCTTCAACATTACTTTGGAAGAAGATCTAACCGTGTTACCACATTATCCACCAAGCGAATCAGGGGAGTATTTGATTTCATTCTTTTACTTTTTTCTTTTACATCTTGTTATTTGAACATTGGGGACAATGTTCATCTTAAGTGTAAGGAGGGGGGGGGTAAAAGTACGATTAGAGAATGCTATTACGCTTGATTTTTGTTTGTTTAATAGTAGATGTGTAATAAAACTGAGATAAATACCTGTTAGGGCAATTTTAGCGCCAAATTTAAAATTTTTTACAACATTTAGGAGTGAAACTTTGATCTTAATGAGCGTCTCACGGATAGGAGTTATATGACTAGCACAAAAACCGTACCACTAAAAAATTTTCCACCCCCAAATATGTGAGGTTCGCCCCTAGAATTGGTAGGAAAAGCATTTATGCTATGATGTGTGTACCGGTAGCACTTAGATTCTAGAACTTGCGTTAGGACCATTCCAAGGCCACAAGTGAGACTACATTCGTGTAGTTAGATTTACTACATGATAAGAGGCATTAGGATTAACCCATTGTTTTACACCTGTGTTTTTGTTATAATTACGTTGGCTACATTGGTCAAGTAATTCTCCCACACCCTTTGCGTTGTACTCATTTTTAGTACACGATACCCCTAGTACACCCCTCAGAGCCTAACTTTTCGTTTCGACCTTTAAGCATTTTACTTAAAGGAAGAATTTGTTACACCCCACTAAAATGTACACCCAAATCGCCTTAGCCTACCTTGTATGCACTCATTTTTAGTGCATTATTGTGACAACATTTGTTTAAACCCTTAGTTAATTATCTAATTGATTACATGGTTGCTAAGTCGAGTCATATCCTTGTACATATTGTTTTGGGACGATTGGGACTCATGGGTAAAGTACTAGTGTAATGGAGTAATGGGGAAGAACAACATTATTACCCCCATATGTGCTAAATATTTTTAAAAGTACTCCAAGTGTTTCAATTATCTTAATTCGAGTCATTAGAATAGTTATTTGTAAAGTTATGTAAAAGTTCAAGTGTAAGGGGAATGCAATGCCCCTATGATGTATTATTTTGGATGGTAGGGCAAAAGTGTATGCAAAAAAAAAAAAAAAAAAAAAAAAAAAAAAAAAAAAAAAAAAATCGAAAAAAGTCAAGAAAAAAAAAAGAAAAAGAAAAGTAGATAAAACATATGGACTACCATCCCGTTTCATTTTATGTTTGTTTTATGTTTTTGTTATTTTGTTTTTAACTTAAGATTGAGTCGAGTCTTGGCTTAGCAACATTGTATAGTACATGTAATTGATCAAGATCTTTAACTCGCCACCAGTAAAATATCCTTTATCCAACAAAACCGTGTTTTCCTTTTCCCTACACCTAACGTTATAACCTATGTAAAAGCCCTTGTGGAAACTCGTTTTATGAGGTTACAAAACTAACAACGAGTTTACGTGATCGTTTATAGGCTCTAGGCTGTTAAGCCTTTGATCTAGGAATTCTACGTTTAAAGAACAATGATAATATTGACGGAATATTCTAATAAAGAAACAATACTATCACAACAAGGTTCTTCCATGTTCATCGTTTGTTATTCCATTAGCCCCAATGCTATGTGATCATTTATAGCATGGTTACACTCTAACAGGGATCAAAGATCCTTGAGGCTAAACAAACTAAACAACATCAGACCCCATGTCCAATGTTCTACATCAGACTCCATGTCTAATGTTCCCACACACACTCTTTAAGTGCTCTTACATTTTAACACAACTTTGTGTTGTTGTAATTTGAGAGTACGAAGCACTTTGGTGTTGATTGTTTCAACCACAACCAAGACACACTTTGATGTTCACATTATTTCACTGTGAAGCATACTTTTATCTAAGGGTGTGATCTCCTTTTTATAGTATAAAGGAGATCATTACAAAATTGATAAGCTCTTAGTCATCCACTTGCTTTAACATGTGTCAAGTTGAGTGTTCAACTTGATGACTTGATAAGATATCTAGATA
Organism: Artemisia tridentata subsp. tridentata; assembly: GCA_021014915.2. Classification (NCBI taxonomy): domain Eukaryota; kingdom Viridiplantae; phylum Streptophyta; class Magnoliopsida; order Asterales; family Asteraceae; genus Artemisia; species Artemisia tridentata. The sequence continues at coordinate 112,455,494 of CP139504.1, forward strand.
TTATATTTTGTATAAACATGACTCATACAAAATAAATATCTTCTTCGTTCTTATCCTTGTAGCAGCAGTATGACTTACTGATCAGCAGCAGCAGCAGCATCATTTGCACTAGCAGTACCTTGATGAACTAGCAGTACCTTTGCTATGAACTAGCAGTACCTTGCTCTGAACTCTGATCTAGCAGTACCATTTAGTACTAGCAGTACCTTCCAGTTTGCACTGGCAGTACCTTTCTTGCACTAACCGTACCATTAAACACACTGGCAGTACCTTTCTTGAACTGGCAGTACCATGTATTTTGCTTATCATTCAGTATTCTATATGTTTCATTCTTCTTGTTTCTGATCATCAAATCTATGGAATATTTAATTCCTTACAATCTTCCCCTATTTGATGATTACAAAACAAACACTTTCTTGTACGAATTTCCCTAGACGAAGTAGAGAAATTGAGATAACTAAATCTCACCATGAATGAAAAAATACTGTCTTCCCCTTAATCCATGCTATCCACCACGTCTCTTCCCCTTTTTGTTATCAACAAATAGAGAATATTACAAATATGATCTTTACAACTTTGAACTAATACTACACATCTAATTTATCCTTCTAATATTTCAAGTTACCCTCCATGAAGCTTTCCGCATCTAAAAATGAACTTGAAATAATAAAATTTTAAATCATCAGTAGCAATACTAATCAACAATAGTAAGAATCAATAACTTTCCTTGTGGTGATGCAAATATAAATGGTTATACATCTAAACATTTAAGCTTCCCCTGAAACCCATATGTTAACCATTCGAATCTTCCATTCTGTAGGCTTTTATGACTGATGAAGAAAAACCAATCATTACCAACTTGTTGATGAAGCTGAATAAACCAATCTTGTGTCCTATATCTTGTACTAAAACTGACTTTGAACTTATACTAACACCATATAAGTAGATCGAAATCTCTTGATAAAATCCTCATCTTCAATGAGACACTGAGCACTACAAAGTAACTCCTTTAAGTGATAGTTAACTAGGTCTTCGTCCATCCTCCCCTTGACCTATGAAAACTAGATTTAACAAGTCATCGCCATAATTATTGAAGCACAAACAAGTTATCTTTTCTTCCAAAGATATGACAAAACACAATCTTGAAAAATTCAACCTCAACTTCAAATAAGCAACAAATGACCTTTTTCATCAATAATAAATTGATAAACAAGCCTTTTAAACTTTAAGAACCAACTCTCTTCTGTGTGTGATTCTTCCCCTTTGTGTGTGTAAACCAAGAAAGAAAAACCAAAAATTCAACCATACCTCAACTGTTTCTGCAGCAGTATTTAACGATGCATATCTTGCAACCTAAGGCTCAGATTGAAGATCCCTCCGGTGAGAATCTACCTTGATATACCAAGAACCTTCACCAAAAATTTCAGCCCAATCCAACGGTTAACGAAGGATTTATAGCCTTTGCAAAACTGCTCTGCAGAAAGTTGCGAAAAATTAAGCAAAAACGAATTTTTCTTCTTTCTTTAGCTAAAACCTTTTCTTTTCCTAAATCCAGAGCCCCCCGCTCTGATACCAATTGTGGAAACTCGTTTTATGAGGTTACAAAACTAACAACGAGTTTACGTGATCGTTTATAGGCTCTAGGCTGTTAAGCCTTTGATCTAGGAATTCTACGTTTAAAGAACAATGATAATATTGACGGAATATTCTAATAAAGAAACAATACTATCACAACAAGGTTTTTCCATGTTCATCGTTTGTTATTCCATTAGCCCCAATGCTATGTGATCATTTATAGCACGGTTACACTCTAACAGGGATCAAAGATCCTTGAGGCTAAACAAACTAAACAACATCAGACCCCATGTCCAATGTTCCACATCAGACTCCATGTCTAATGTTCCCACACACACTCTTTAAGTGCTCTTACATTTTAACACAACTTTGTGTTGTTGTAATTTGAGAGTACGAAGCACTTTGGTGTTGATTGTTTCAACCACAACCAAGACACACTTTGATGTTCACATTATTTCACTGTGAAGCATACTTTTATCTAAGGGTGTGATCTCCTTTTTATAGTATAAAGGAGATCATTACAAAATTGATAAGCTCTTAGTCATCCACTTGCTTTAACATGTGTCAAGTTGAGTGTTCAACTTGATGACTTGATAAAATATCTAGATATTATATTTTGTATAAACATGACTCATACAAAATAAATATCTTCTTCGTTCTTATCCTTGTAGCAGCAGTATGACTTACTGATCAGCAGCAGCAGCATCATTTGCACTAGCAGTACCTTGATGAACTAGCAGTACCTTTGCTATGAACTAGCAGTACCTTGCTCTGAACTCTGATCTAGCAGTACCATTTAGTACTAGCAGTACCTTCCAGTTTGCACTGGCAGTACCTTTCTTGCACTAACCGTACCATTAAACACACTGGCAGTACCTTTCTTGAACTGGCAGTACCACGTATTTTGCTTATCATTCAGTATTCTATATGTTTCATTCTTCTTGTTTCTGATCATCAAATCTATGGAATATTTAATTCCTTACAGCCCTCTTTGATAGTTTATCTTAGGTGCTTACGCCTAGTGGAGGAGGTTTTCGATCCTTTCCCAAGCCTATGGTAATCTATTTGCTATGACAGGTAGTGAGAGATATTATCCGTTTTCATTTATGAGATTTATTTTGATGACACTTGAGAGATATGAGTATCTAAACACTACTTGTGAGGTGCTAGTTTGTAATCTCCGTGCTTATTATGATTAAAGTGGAACGACTATTTGTTGCAATTACTTTTATATTAGCGTTAAATGACCCCTAACTTGTATTTTGATTAAAAAAAAAGCGCATTTTCTTGAGGACAAGCAAATCTCAAGTGTAAGGGTATTTGATGAAGCGAAAAGTGTACCGCTTTTAAGGGGTCATTTAAGCCCTAAATCGCATTTATTTGATCAAATATTGCCCTAAATCGTTCCTTTTGTCATTTTAGGTACTTTGGAGAAGAAATCTGGAAAAGGAAGCACTTTGGACGTTTTTAGAGCATAAAAGTGAAGAAAACGACAAAGTCTCAAAATTATGCTGGAAAGTACCTTTGACGGCGTCAGGTATTGGTCCAGACGGCGTCATGACTTGGCAAAAAAAGGTGGATATGAAAATTACTCATGATAAGCCAGAGAATTTTGCATGAAAAATCTGACGGCGTCACCCTTTAATGTGATCAAGGTCATCACGGCTTAAATTAAAGAGGGACGGCGTCAAGCCATAATCTGACGGCGTCAAGCTTTGATAAGCCAGAACGGATTTTGGAGGTCTAAAGAGGGACGGCGTCAGGAAGGCCATCCGGGAACCCTAAAAGCGGCGAGGTGACGGCGTCAGGATCTATAACGTGACGCCGTCAGCCCTTAAACTCTATATATAGTTTTGCAATTTTTTGTCATTAGTGTGGAACTTTGTGTGTAATTTTGGGAGGAAACCCTAAGACGATTTTAGCAGCTTTTTCAAGGCTTTTTGCCTTGAGATCTTCCATGTTACATTGAAGATAAGTTATCAATTAATCATTCAATATGTCTATGTGTTGTTTGATTCTATCTTGTTCTTGTCTTTTGTTTAACATGATAGGCTAGGTTTTCTTTGTGTTTGCTTAGATCTAATGAAACCTAACTATTGATTATTGATTATTAGTGTGTTATTAATTGTATTGGATGATTGTTCATCTATGTTAGGCTTAAGAAAACTGGCTAACTTCCTATTCGATAACTTGCTTGAACGTCTTAAGAAACATGAACCAATGCGTACTAAGGTTTTTATTGTTGTATTTAATGCATGAGCGAATTCTAGTGATCCCATGTTAGGAGCTTCTTAGCCGGCTCGACATAGGAGTGAAGTAGGAGCTTATAGAGTTGGGGAAGTACGTACGCCACCCCACGATTGGTATTAAGGAATACACCCGTCATCCACGCAATTAATACACACTAATCAACCGGTAAAAGATAGTTAGGGAGTAAGGAAATCTAAGTAAACACATTTCTCTCCATATAAGTTTCATCAACCTTTTCATTTTCAGTTATTTTATTTTATTTGCATTAGTAGTTATTTGGGTTAGTTGACTAGCAACTAATTCCGCCCACTCTTTCAAACCCGAGATTTTACTTGCTTTCATAAAAAAAAAAAAAAAATACAAAAAGAATCTTCTCTCACCCTTAGACCTATTAGAGTAGTTTTTCAATCCTAACGACACTATTCCCTGTGGAGAACGATCAATCCCCCGTACTTACCACTACACTATACTACATCGGTCAGGTACACTGCCTGGTGGGGTTGTAAGCCTCTTGAGATCCCTCGAGAGGTAAAACCTGTTGTAAGGTCGCAAAACCACGCATCAGGGTCCAAGATTAATATATTCTGGATGCGGCGCATTGACTTAACTTCGCGTGGGGTCCAAGATTAATATATTCTGGAATATTCGTACACCGTCTTCAGATGCGGTGTATCTTGATCTTTGTATGCGGCGCATGTACTTTAGCTGTCTTGGATTGTAACTTGTGAAATCTTGATAGTGATACGCCGTATGTTAGAAGTATATTGCGGCATATCTGGAGTAGAACGAGCTTGATCTTCTTCTTTGACCAAAGTTTCATATGCGGCGCATGACAGAATTACATGCGGCGCATTCTTCAAAGTCAGGCAATGGTCTTCGAATTCGTCAAAGTATGATATTGCGTCGTATCTGTTGAGTGAGATACGACGCATCTTCTGGATTTCAGTAGACTTTTGACATCTCGCTTGTTTTGCTCCATAATTAGTCCAAAATCGCCAAGTTTCACATAATGCTTGTTTTTACCTTAGAATTACTAAAGTAAACATTAATGTATCGATTCTCATATATAATATAATAAAACAAGTTAAATAAATAGGATAAATGATGATAATAAAATGTACTTATTTGAGTTCATCAAATATCCCCCCACTTGAACTTTACTTGTCCCCAAGTAAACCTTAGAATTAATCATATGAAAATGTATCCTAAAAGATATTAGGATTTATTTTTATATTTAAGCACGTATTCGTTTTGTCATAATCACACAACCAAACACTTAACGAAGTAGAAACCAAAATAATTTTTAATGTAAAACAATTTTAAATCGTTTAGTTGCTTAGTCGTGACGAATATTCTATCATAGGCTTGGCAAGTATACGCATCTCCCCACTAAAGCTAAGGAGTAACAAGTCTAAAGCGGTAAAAATGGTTTGTTGGTTAAGGGTTGATCATCCTTTTTAATCTCTATCGATCTCATATTCCAGAAAAGGCGACAAAATTACAAATACATGATCGAATCCACGACCACGATACTTGCAATTGCTCAATTCCTTAACTCGAATGGGCTAAAGATAGGACCAAGTAATCTTCACCAATAATATTATATCAAAAAGGGTGACAAAATCATAAATACATAGCCGAATCCACGACTACAATACTTAAGATTGCTCAAATCCCTAATCTCAATAAATCAAAGGTTTAGATGAAGAATGATATAGGGTATGGATAATATTTGGGATACAAATTGGTGTAAAATGAAAAATAAACAAAACAGATAAATTAAAATCCTAAGTGTGGTTAATCACTTTCCCAACCATCCCATGAATAAGACTCATATCATTGAATAACTCACGCTTTAACACTTGAAACACACGCTTTAGGTAGACACGAATTATACTCAACAAAATCTTAATCAAAGAATAACCTTAGTTGGCGTTCCCATAACGGCCAACTCCCATTCAATCCATAAATATAATATACAACAACAAATAGTGGTGATATCTCCCACTTAATACAAAACTTTACATAAGTTGGTTAAAACAAACTTCCAACTTCTCCTTTTTCTTTTTCTTTTTCTTTTTTTTTTTTTTTTTTGATTTTTTTTTTTTTTTTTTTTTTTTTGACATATAAACTTTATATGTGTAAAATTTCACGACTTTTCTATCACTATTTTTCCGGATAATTTTTCCATACTCTTCATACTTTCAGAAATAACTGTAATAGTGAAAGTAGCAAACACACGAAAAATAAACTAAAAGTTATACAATATTTACTTTCATACCAATTGCATTGTGCAATTTCCCGACCTAACCAAAGATAATGAATTACGCACGCGAACACAGGTAATGTAAGGAAACACACTTTGCCTAAAGCAATTAACCACAGATTTTAATCTACAGGGTAGGCTAAGGTGTAAGGGTGTATCGAAACATTATAACAAAGGTGTAAGAAACGAAAGGAATGGCTCTGAGGGTTTTTCTAGGGGTATCTTACTCTAAAAGTGAGAGTAAACAAAGGGTTTATACGGGGGTTAACTAACCAGTGTAGTTAGTTAATATCACATAACATATAAAGGCTATTTGGGTGTAATCCTAGAAATTTACCAATTTAGACAAGTCACTCCAATTATATAGATAATACTCATTATGGTGGTCTCGAATAGTATACAAGCCAAGTTCTAAAGTTTACAAGTCACCGGCACACTAAAGTTTTAATATTTTTGAAAGAATAGAGTTATGTGTGCGGTTATATAATTTAGACTTTAAACAAAAACATGCTAAAAAAATTTTAAATTTTGATATATTAAGCGCATTTTAAGCATATTTTGAAAACGTTTAGGACAAGTAAGTGTTCTAATTCTCCATCCCCCCACTAAAGTTAAACAACGTCCTCGTTGTTTGTGTCAAAGGTTAAAAACTGGAAAATAAAAGAATTAGAACAGAAAAACTCCCCTGAGATTTTCTCGGTATGATCCTCCATTATTCGTATAAGAGCAAAAATCAACTTTCTTGTGGATGAGAACGTTTAAGCTTCATAAATGATGTATCCACAAAAATGCAGGAATCTATAATACCATTTAGACTTTAACACACCTGAGTTAAGAAGGTTCAAACTTGCATAATACATTAGTAGTTAGTAAAAATAAAACTTAAAAAATTAAACTGTAAATCATCAGGTCAGTCGATACGCTGTATCTTATGGAAGAAGATACGTCGTATCGAGCCGGGAATAAGTACGAAATAAAATAAAATAAAGGAAAGGATGCGTCGCATCTTTTTCACTAAATGCGGCGCATGTAGTTACCAAACAGACTGTTAACAGTCTGTTGTAAAATTGGCACGTTTCACGGTTTACCTCTCGGGTTCTCTCGTTCACTCATGCTGAACTTAATGCCAGTCTCCATCAAACATAATAAGAAACATAAACTGAAACATTAAATAAACACATGATAATAGTATTTAGTACAATCCCAAAAGAGTAAAAATGTACGAGGAACGATGTCTATAAATTCAAACACATGAAATCAAGGATGTGGGGAGTCGTCTCCTTCAGCCGAGCGAGTCTCTGAGGTGCTAGCATCATCGGTCCTAGGTCGGACTCTGTGTGTGCCATGTGAAGGGAGCCGGGAGTATCTGATCATGCCTCTAACGTAAGTACCATCTGGGCGAGTATGGTTCGTGCCCTGATGCTCCAGAATCTGACTCACACTCCCAACTAGCCAACCTATATCCCTCCTGACTACAACAACGTCAGCCTTCATACCGTCAACTACACCCCTCAAAGCTCTCACCTCCTCCTCAGCTCGCTCTACTCTCTGACCGACAGTACGTACAATTGTTGGCGGGGGTACCTGTGGCTCCTCCTGAGCTGGAGCAGCAGCTGGAGCTCCCTGGGGATCTCCCTGCTCCGGCTCTACCTCTACTGGTCTAACGAGACCCAATGCTACCCAATAGCATCCCCCCATGATCATCTCACAAATCCCTAACCTAACCAGATAATCCTGACCAATAACCGGCAAACTGGTCACCTCAATCTCTAAACCAGCAGGGATCTCGTCACCAATCACACCAAAATGTCAGGCCAATCTAGACACAAAATGTCCCCCGGTCATCTGGCTCCTCCTGTCTCTCCCTAAAGCGCCTCTATGAAGGAAATGTGCCAAAAAGTGATGGATGTTCACCACCAATCCCTCATCCATGCTCCTGAGAAGGAAGAGATCAAGAGTGGTCACCTTCTCAGGTGACTGACCTCTCCTAGCAATGGTCAACGCAATCATCCGGTGGCACAATCTCCTCAAAGGCTCTCTGATGAGTGTGTAGGATGGGGTGGTAGTGGTGGAATCACCCCCAGAGGATATCCTCTCCCAGTAATCACCGAGCAACATCCTATCTGGAACTACCCGTAAGCTCTCAGTCCAGTATCTAGCAAACCCAGCAGATCCTATCTCCTCTTCAGTATGTAATCCCATGGCCAAAATGAACTGCTGCATCAACATCTGCCTGTGTACCCCACCTAACCTAAACACCAGAGTATCAGCTGTATCTAACTCCACATCAGTCTCCCTGTAATAAACCGTACTAAAGAACTCTAGCATGAGCTCCTTAATCAGAGGCTCATCAATACCAAACAACCTCTCCCATGCATACGATCTAAACACAACATCGTCATCCTCATTCCTCACCACCATCTCTAACCTATCACGAAGACTATCAGCAGCATTCCCTCCGTTAATCATACCAACACCCTCAAAATCCAAAACCGAAACCCTAAAGATTTTCCTAAAGAAAATCGCCCTTAGTCTCCTTTCATAGTCAGCCTCAGTTTCTGGTGTAAGTCCCATGGTTTCAAAACGGAGCCACAAATGCCTGCGTTCACCAACTGGTAATGCCATCTGAAATAAATTTTAAGGTTAGAGAACAGTTCTGAAATATGGTCAATACGGCGCATTTGATGAAGCAATGCGGCGTATCTTAGTTGCACAAAATAAAAGAGATGCGGAGCACGCAATAGCAATTACTAATACGGCGTATCCAATAAATAAAATACGGCATATGGAGGATGCGTCGTATCGAAATTACGTAATACGTCGCAACAATAGTGGAAATATTTAAATTAAAAATAGGTTGTTACGCTGTATCAAGTAACTTAGATGCGCCGCATCTAGCAATGTATCAGAATAAAAGAAAGGGGGTCAGGCACGTTTTCCAAGAATCCGGCCCCGTGACGTAAACTCCCACTCAACATCACGGTTCCATTTACCCATATATCAAAATCTAAAAGTTCCTTTTACCACAACGATTTCATTTTCCCTCCAAAATTCAAAAACAATCTCCCCGAACCCTAATTTTTATTCAAATCAAATCGGTTTGAAATTCAATGATCTATCCAAAATTAATATAGGGGAAATCATCTAGTCCAAGTTCTAATCAAATCCCCTAAATTTTCCATCAAAATCGATATATTGCATAAACCCTAATTTTTAAATTTAAACAAAATTAAATAGGATTATTACCTTATATCACGCTTAGGATTCGGTCAAGAACTCAGATTAAAGGGTTTGATTCGAGACAAGTGGTGTGCGTTTTTTTTTTTTTAACTGTGTGTAAATTTTGGGTAAAAAGTAAAAATCCGGCGCATCTCTTTCATATTTATAGGGCAAATACGATGCGCCGTATCGCATAATTATCATGCGCCGTATTTATCTAAATTCGTTGACTGGTCAATAAGTGTTAATTAGTCAGAGATACAGCGCTTAGAATACTAAGATCCGTCGTATTGTTGTGCCAGTGAACAAAATTTAAATAGGGAACGTACCTTGGCCTCCGCAACACATTTCCTTATACATCAAATTGGGGTAAAACGGTATACCATATGATATATATAAATTCAAGATAAGAGCAATAGGCATATCTGTTTTATTAATGATTATAATCTTATTGTTTAGTGGATAATGATTTATTCCAAGGTTAGGAGCAAATATCGTTTTAAGCTTACAAAATTGAGATTATAATTTGAACCTGATGTATTACATAGATCAATTTCTGAAGAACTCTTACGGAAATCACAACTTTCGTTGTGGAATTCGGTGTTTTTGCATTTAGGTAATTTATAAGAAGAGAGGTTTATATCAGTGTTTAGCATGCAATTTTCACTATTTAGTAACCTGTTTCTTAAAAAATTTCTTTTCAGACATGAAATGTAATAGTTAGATTAAAGTAAAGGAAATTTTCTTTTATCGTCAAATACTCGGGAGAGGTTTCGTAGAGAACTCTCCTTAAGGCTAGGGGAATTATTGTAAAGGATACCTGGAATTCTATTTCAAGAATTTAAGATACTCAATGTTACCAGTACTGAGTTTTCCTCTACTCTTGTCGTCTTATTACAACCCTCCAGTCATCGAAGGTTTGATCACTCCAGCTAGCATCTCTTGGTTAGGTTCAGAATGTAATCTTCCATAGTGATGCTTAAGCCATCATTTATTCTGAAAGTAAACTAACTTGTGCACGAGAGTAGTGAAACGATCAAAGTGAATATCAAAAATCAATTATATTTATTAAATTAAATGCGTCGTATTAACAAAAGCTAATGCGCCGTATTTTCGTTACGTTTCAAAATACAATATTTTTTATTTAGTAGATGCGCCGTATCGATAAAGATCGATGCGTCGCTTCTGTTTAATAATTCGAAAAACTGTTTTTAATTTAAATAGAAAATACGCCGTATCTGTTAAAACAGATGCGTCGTATGGCGTTAGGGTTTCGAAAAATTTCTTATTAAAAACAGAATACGCCGTATCTTGGGGAAAGATGCGTCGTACTCGAATTTATTAAACGCGTTGTATTTTATAAAAATTAAACGCAATACGCCGTATCTGTGAAAACAGATGCGCCGTATCGTTTGTATCAGCACAATACAACGACAGAAGAATGCAGAAAAATACAAAAAAAAAGAAAAACAAAAATAAAAACAAACAAAAAGACACAAAAATTACAGAAAACAAAAACACACAAAAACAGTAAATATGCAAATTATACAATGAATGCAATCTATCAAATATACAACAGGGTTAGTGGTTAGAATCTAAAATAAAAAAACAAAAAAGAAAAACCTAATTAAAATACTTAATCAAATTAACAGATAATAACAATTCACTCCCCGTCAGCGGCGCCAAAAACTTGATGCGCGTGATGTGTCGTTGCGGTTTAGCAGTATTAATGCCTACTCAAGTTTTAAATTTATATTTAGCCGACTTATCAATAACACACACACTTAACGAGCAGTGTACCCGGTCAGTATGAATATAATGGTAAGCAGAGTGTCGATCACTAAGAGTGGAACGTATTATCTAGTTATTCTAATCAGTATTTTAATATCCTAAGTTAGTTATACAACCTAATCTAACGCAAGGGGGTTCAGCCTGAGAGACTGGCACAATTTGGTTATAATTAAATAGAAAACTAAACTAATGAGCACGAATCAGCGATTAGCATATACGTACACAGATAGATACTCGAGACAATAAGAAGACCTGTCCTGATAATTAAATAGCTTGTCACTTGTTTTATTGCTAGTTTTATATGAAGTGTATATAATTAAACCTTTCTCGTTGGCTCTAATCTTATCGGCGAGTAAACCCTTAATGATTACTTATGTCTATCCTACTTTTCTAGAGACGCTAGAATAAATAGGCGAGGAAGAGGCATGGCGACCCAAGCAAGACTCAGCTAGACACAGAGGTTATCAATGCACTAATAAAAGTCACCAAAGACATCAACATATAAACTTTAATTAATGGGAAAGCAATATTAAGGGGAGTGCATGATCTTCCGTAGTCACATAACACAAGCCCATCAATCCTGATGAATTAAAGCGTACTAAAACAATAAAACAAAACTACTTAATAAATTGAATACATGCAGGACCTTCTTACAGCTCTTGTATCTTTGTTTGAGGTGTGTCTTGTGCTGCTTGGTCGTCTGAATTCGGCTCTAGGGTTATACAAAAAGTCTCTCAAATTCGTCTGACCTTGGGGTATTTATAGTTTCTGTCTGAGGGATCGATGCGGCGCATTGAGTTGATAGATGCGGCGCATTGACTTAACTTCGCGTGGGGTCCAAGATTAATATATTCTGGAATATTCGTAAACCGTCTTCAGATGCGGCGTAACTTGATCTTTGTATGTGGCGCATATACTTTAGCTGTCTTGGATTGTAACTGGTGAAATCTTGATAGTGATACGCCGTATGTTAGAAGTATATTGCAGCGTATCTGGAGTAGAACGAGCTTGATCTTCTTCTTTGACCAAAGTTTCATATGCGGCGCATGACAGAATTGCATGCGGCGCATTCTTCAAAGTCAGGCAATGGTATTCGAATTCATCTAAGTATGATATTGCGTCGTATCTGTTGAGTGAGATACGGCGCATCTTCTGGATTTCAGTAGAATTTTGACATCTCGCTTGTTTTGCTCCATAATTAGTCCAAAATCGCCAAGTTTCACATAATGCTTGTTTTTACCTGAGAATTACTAAAGTAAACATTAATGTATCGATTCTCATATATAATATAATAAAACAAGTCAAATAAATAGGATAAATGATGATAATAAAATGTACTTATTTGAGTTCATCAGTGGTATGGGTGAAGCTAAGTCGGAAGAGTTGGAGTCAGACGACTCGTCATCCGCCTCTGTCCCAGAGGAATGGTGAGGGGTCAAAGCTCGGGGTGGAGGTGGTGAAGGACAATCATCAGCGGCTAGGAACTGCTGTGACTCATAGTACTGGTCAAGAGTCAAAGGACCAAAAGCGAGAGAAGATGAAAGGGGGATAGTGGGTGAGATAACCGGTGTCGAGGCGACTTCACCCTCCTCAAAGGGCTCTGTCTCTCCAGATGCGTTCCCAGATGGAACAACAGATGGGATAACTGGTGAAACGGGTAAGGTGGTATTGGTGTCAGCGTCAGACAAAAGGATAACAGTAGTGGGTGGAGTAGCTGATGGTGCTGGTGTCACTTCGGTCTCAACATCGGACAGAATGATGACGGGGATCGGGGGAGACATGGTACTGTAACATCCCAATAATAATAAGTGTAAGTCATTAATAATATACATATGCATTAGCCATAATAACATTCGTAGGTGATAAAACTAATTCGTTATGCATAATCTGCCAAGCAAATCTCAATGCATGTGTTAATAAAGTGTTAATATTCATTCGTTTTGCATAATCTGCCAAGCAAATCTCAATGCAAAAGTTCGTAAGTGTTGGCACGGAGGGCATAGGGTGGTAGAGTTTTAAAAATGGTCCTTTTAGAAATTGCGGTTATAGTCCAATGTTTTTAAAAATCAATTGGTTCTCTATAACCTAGGCTCTGATGCCAATCTGTAACACCCCGAAAATCGTAATGAAGCAGCGGAAGACTTAAACGGGGTATTACCAACTTGATCACAGTCGTAAGCATAGATAATCGTTAAAAGTTGCATTTATATCATTTAATGAAAACTCAATATTCAGAGATTACACATTAGTTGCCAATAGGATGGTTTTTCACAAAAGTGATGATGAGTTTGAAAAGAGTGATATAGTTATTTGTAATAAAAAGGGGTAGATTTCCAATGCCCATGCCAACTCCGTGCTTGAGATTTCCTTAGTTACCTGAGATAAAACATGCTTAAAACGTCAACACAAAGGTTGAGTGAATCCATAGTGTTTAATTTGCAATAGTTTGAAATGGTTTGAACACAAGTCAAATAGTAGAGGAAACAATGATATTGCAGGGTAACATATAGATAAACAAATATTGCCCTAAGCCTCATGACACGCAAACCTTAACATGTAGGGGTAATAATAGTGGTAATAAATATCCCAATCATAGCAATGATGTGGGTGATAAATGCCCTTGTCGTAGGAGTTTTGCCATACTCATAATTCGAATAAAGTGCATTTGTCTATCAATCCGGCTAACACTATGGCTATCTATCCGGCTAGTACAAATGGGTCGTCAACTTCCAATAGATCTATTCACAAAATTCGCGTTCACTCGCAAGTGATTAATGGTTCATGATATAAGGGACTTTTTGGCAGGGTGGTAACTTAGGCAATAATACTTAGCAATATCAATCAGGGAAGCATACAGAAAAATACTTGTGTTCAGATTTATAGCATGTATCTCCCCACGGGATTTGAAAACATAGTAAAAATGTGGGACTATGAACTCACCTCAGTAGTAGTAGTAATCTGGGATGCAATAGAATCAACTGGTAGGTAGTAATTCCAACGCGTGACCTAGATTAGTATGGCATAATTTAGTTCAACGACTAAGTTTAAGACTCCATGAATTTAATTCAAAAGTTTTATGTTGTCGTTGCTGGTGTGGCAGCATTTAAGTTTTAAAAATAGTTTACTAAGTATTGGCTCATGGAAGTGGGTATGTAAGAATTGCGAGAAAATAGTAAGACGAATAAGTATTTTGGTTTAGCGATGACCGAAGGACTAAGTACGGAAAATAATTATATACATTTATTAAAATGGAGTTACAAATGTGTTAAAAATAAGTATATAGTTTAATTGCTATTAGTAAGTATTCATGTTTTAATTTTTCCCACAACGCACATGCACCTATCGCTTGAAATAAATTTCTTTTTCACAACATTCTTATCTACAAGATCGCATCGTTTTAATATTTTTATTCCGAAAACATGTAATAATTGTTAAACTTTAGTTGTGCCACAGTTTCTATGTCGAGTTAATATTATGTGATTTTTCTATATGTCGAGGAGAGAGAAAGAGGATGGGTTGCGGCCCACAGACACACAAAAAATTTTGGGCTGTCCTTTTACAAGAGCCGCATGGGCTTTGGCCCACTATGGCTTTTTGGCTGCTGCGTATATATAAGGAACACAAAGAGGGTTTTTGGGCTTGAGCCCATTTAGTGACATAGAACAAAATTAGGAGAGTAGCAATAGATCAGTAACAAGAAGGGTAGCAAAGAAAATGATAGGAAGAGTAATGGATCCAGAACAGTGGACGCAAGTCTACACAAATTTTACCTATCAAAATGGCAAAACAATCAAGGGTGGTTTAAAGACTCATTTCGAGTATTATTGGCCATGCCGAGGCTCGAGCTTGAGACCTCTCGGTGTGGGGCATCGAGACGGGAAAACTCAAAACAAGTAGAACCAAACGTTGCAATTACCGACTCACCTTAATTTATATAAGTTTTAACAATTCTTCCTAGGCCTACCATTATTAGTCTTTGCCGTAACTCAAACTGATTTCAAACCATCTTAGCAATACTTCACTTCGAGACCATCATATACCAAGACTCGACCACGACAACTAATATTATTAAGCACCATGGATTCAAACCGAATGTATCGCGAAGGAAAACAAGCCGCGACTAAGATGTGACTAAGAACTCATCTAATCCGCCGAATTACATAAGCACTATTGGAGTCGAACATAAGCAACCTAAAATGACACGAATCTACGATGTACGAACCTCACTCTATTTGATCAAAATTTTACTTTGAAGATTCATCCTTCTTCTTAGACATATTTACAAACACCTTGCGTGCATATTTTAAGACCGAGGTTTTCGACTAGTGAAACTCTACACCATTCGAATAGCTAGCACCACATCCAAAATCATGAGCCAATATTAGTTTCAAAATTATTTTCATGGTTTATTCCTACCACACCCTACATCACTTAACATACCATTTGCAAAAATACTACCAGTCGATTCATAATGAAAAGAAAGAAATATCAAAAATATTATAACAACAATTCTATACATGGTTCGAATGGAGGAAAAAATATATATATAAATCTTACAAATAACAAGGATGATTAACGAGGAGATCGAAGCCAATCCGAACCCGTCTTCAAGTGAATCCACAGCCTCGAGATTAATTCTTCACTACTAAGCTTTGTTAGAAATTTTTGAGAGAATGTGGATCCACTTGTGGGTTTTGGATCGTCTTTTATAATGGGTAAAGAGGAAGGCTTGATTCCTTCTCCTCTTGTTTTCAGTTAATCTTGAAGCTAAAATGAGAAACCTTCATCACATCCTACTCATCATCATTTGTATTTTGTGTTGACTTTATAATAGCAGCGAGGCAGTTGGTGCCTGGTGGATGATGGCATCATTTCTTGTTTGTTATAAGCATGAGGAGATGATGATGTGTGTTTTGTTTTTTTTTTGTGGTGAAGCAGGAACGCAGAAGAGCAGTAGTAGAAGCGAAGCAGAAGGAGAGAAAGAGAGGAGATGAGGTGTGGGTGTGGGGTAGAGAGGGGTAGGGTAGTATTATTATTCTTATTTTTTTTTTTGTTTTACTATTTTATTTTGTGGATAAAGGTAGTAGTATTATTATTTGTGGGTAAATAAAGGTGTAAGTAAGAATCTGATTGTTTGAGTAGGAGCATAAAAGTGAGGGTTAAATAAAAAGGTGAGGCGTGGGAACGTTGTTGATTAAATAACACTCGTGTGAATTTAACGGGACTCGTATTTTAATAATTATTGATATTAAATTATTAGACTTATGCCATACTATCACAGTGTCAGGAAGCGTGTGGTTTCAGTAAAAATGGAACATGTGTTTTGCTACATTGTTCGTGTGGCAATATCATTTGTCGTTTCATAGTTTACACAGAGTAGCACTTTAGATGCGAAAAATAAATAAATAAATATAGCTTGGATTAAACCTCATAATTGATTACTTCGAGTTTACAGGCAATTAATAACTTGAAAATTACGGGTTATTAAAAAGAAGGTTCCGGAATCCCTTGGGGAGTTCCAAACCGATCGGCCATAGGGTTTACAAAGCCTAACCCATGCCAAACTTTTCCAACAAGATTTCTCATCTATATATACAAGGCTAGGGTTATTCAATCTTCACTTCTTGTGCACTAGCTATAACCCTAAAACCTTTTTCATTCTTCTCTTGCTTTTGGTCGATCGACATATACCCTCTAGGGGTCGATCCTCACTTGTTTTCTAAACAAAATTGTTTTGGTTTATTTGTGTTCAATTACTAGCATAATCTTTAATTCGGTTATAATACGTGTGTACAAGATTGTGGTATAAACTCATTATAGTTTATATATCTTGGATTGAGATACAAAAAGGTAAGGGGTATCTCGTTAATCCGTTTGTTAAAGATTTGAAGAAGATTTGAAGTTTTGATTCTTGTTCTTGCTAGAATCAAAGGTACGTTACTTTAGTTTTCAGTTAATCTTTTATATGTTAAAATATAGATCCTACGCTTCTGCAACGAGTTTGATTGTTATTAGAATAAATATGACTTGTCATGATTATTAAATTCTAATACTAAGTAATAAGCAAATAAGCTAAGTAATAATAATATGTAACACCCCCAACTTGGAATATGGCAGCGAAACATAGTTAGGGGTATTACTCGAGGGGTAGTGAGTCAAAATCATTGATAAACGATCTCATAACGAGACGTTTTAATAAAATACCACATTCAAATACAAAGTTCAACCATTAGAGTTCAAAAGACTCTTAACACATTTAGCTGCGAAAAATGAACTAGTTTGCAGCGGAAAAATAAAGTAGTTTGCAGCGGAAAATTTTAGATAGAAATAACAAAACATCACCCACAGATAGCCATCCTGAACCTCCAGCCCTTTCCTCGTGCACACTTCATAAATCAATTACCTGAGATAAACATGCTAAAAAGTCAACACAAAGGTTGAGTGTAATCCATAGGTTTAGTAAAAATAGTTTGAGCACAAGAAATTTTAATCTGGAAGCTTCACATATTCAATCAGGATATCTTTCGTTTATTTTGCTAAGCTCATGACACACAATGCGTTAACCGGTACCAGTAATCCTGGCATAAGTCGACAATAACCACGGAATTTCATAATCATAATATTTGCCCCCAAGTAGGTATCTTGCCAAATACCTAGGTAACTCAAATATAGCACACCCGTGTTGCCTAGCCGGTCAACAGGGATGGGATGGTCAATCCTATAGGCCTATAAACTATAATCGCGCTCACCCGCAGGTGATTAATGGTTCATGATCGAGGGACTTGCTTTTGGCAAGGAAGGTACTTAGCATTTATAGCGTCAATCAGGAATAACATACAATAAACAATTGTGCTCAGAAAAATAGTAAGTAGCATGTATCTCCCCCACGGGGTTTATAAACATTTAAAAGAGCTCAAGTGGGGCTATGAATCACACCTTAGTCACAGAGAAAACGAGATAACAATCAGATGGTACGGCACAACAAATGAACCTCAGCACAACCTAACCAATTAAATGACATAATTCAGAAATAATACTCGAAATGATCTAATAAATAATACTCGTATAAAAGGTTTTAGTTTCAATGGCGTTTGAAAGAAAAGATGCGTTTAAGTCTCGTGTGGAAGACAAGAAAGGTAAAGAGATAATAAGTCGGCGAATACGAACGGACATTCAAGAAAGACGAGGGAAAGAGAAGAAAGGAATATAAAGAAAGAATAAAATCAGGAAAGAATAAATAAACAAATAAACAACATCAATAGATAGTTTCGGCTTTTCCCCGTTTTTCCCAAAATAGATGTTATAACCGTTAAAACATAAGAGTCTTAAAAAGGTTTTGGAACATTTAGTAAATCATAAATAGTTTAAGTTTATAAAACATTTTACGAAATTTCGGCAAGAAGTGTCCGTTTATAAAACATTCCCAAGTCATACGACTTATTTGAATATTTCAATTATCGACAAGTTTTACAAGTTTTAATATATAATTGGACATATTATTCGCGTGAATATTAGTTGTTTAGTTTTATCGACCATTTTGTATAGTTTGGGTCCAGATAGGTTAAGCTCTTATGAGTCTAACATACCCTTCCGTCTCATGTACCAAAGCGTCCATAATAGTCCAAATAACCAATACCGTAAATCCAATACGTCCAATCCTTGTCCACAATGTCATATCATCACAATATTATTCAAATCAAATCGATAAATATAAAGTATCTCATATGTGTTGCAAATTTATCCCATAACGTTTCAAATATCTGAAACTCTCATATCGATATCAAATGAAAAAATAAATAAATAGAAGACTAAAACCATATCGTCACGACTCAACGAAAACTAACTAATAAACAACGACCAATAATAAATACGACTCAGCAACAAACGACAATTAAATAACCTTAGCCGTGACTCGCCACGAGTCACGGCTCGACTCAATCCGAGTCGTTGAGACTCTTGGCTAGCCAAATCCGAGACCAAATCCGCAAACACACTACAACTTATATTACCCTAATTCTAACCAACTCTATCTCATATATAAAAATAGGTTTTCCATTCGACACTGCCACATGATCATTCTCAACGCAAACCAAATCAAACACAACATCACTATCTCTAAATACTCTCAACTCGACTTGCCGTGACTCGCCGTAAGTCACGGCTCGACTATATGTCGACTGCCGAAAGCTGCCATAACCAAACGGACCACAAAAAAACATCAACTCAAACAAATATCATACCACAATTAAAAGAATATCACAAGAACAATAAAAACATCAAAGACATCAAACCCTCACAGAGTCAACCGAGTTGACTCGGTGGTTGACTGAGTTGACTGGGTCAACGCCGAGAAGGGGGAGGGTTTTCCACACGAGTTGTTAACAAGTTTTTAACAACCATTTTTATTAATAAAACGTTATTATGATTCGGATTTAATAAAAACTAAAATTAGGGTTTTGAAAATAAATAAAGAAAATGAATAAATAAGGCGCGTGGGTGGGTTTTACCGAAAGAGGAGGCGGAAAGGGTGCGTGGTGGTGGCTCGGTGGTGAAGACAGTAGGCGGTGTTGGCGCGTGGGTGGTATTGTGGTGGGAGCCGAGGGCTCAAAATCTCCAGAAATACTAAGGATAAGCCGATCTATCGAATCGGCAAAGAAAAAGGTTCGCCGGAAAATTTTTTGGCACGGTGGTCGCCGGAAGTTGGCCGGGAAAGATGGTGGTCGCCGGAGTTGGGGACGCCGGCGAGCTAGAGAGAGAGAGAAGAGAGGATGAACAGTAATGAGGAAATTATTATTATTAGGGTATTTATATTTTTGAGAGAGGGTGTGAAATGAAAATTGAAAAGTGAGGGAGGTGAAATGAAAATTGAAAAGTGAGGGAGGTGAAATGAAAATAGGGGGCGGAGGGACCAATGTTGCCAATGTAGTTAAACTTTTACAATAAACACCGCGGGACCCATTCGACATATCAAACGGACTCGAAAATTAACGAAACTTGCGCCATTGTTCACGAAATAATTTTTCCAATAAAAATAAGTATAAATATGCAATATTTTCAAAAATCAATATTTTTGACAAATACGATACGTTTTGTGCTTTCTAGGTTGTGCCGGTTCACTAATAGGGACAATATTCTCGTTTCTCGCAATATCTCTCGTTTCTCAAGCCCAAACAAGTTCAATAAAGAGTTTAAGTTCTCAGTAACGCAATTTTTAAAATAATTGGCTAGAAAGGATTTGGAAAATTACCGGGTGTTACATAATAAAAGTCTTCATCTTCATTCATAATAATAAGCTAAAAATTTGATTACATTAAGCATTTGAAATAAGCTAGTACAAGAAAATAAGCTAAACAAAATACCTACTCCTAATAATCTAATATACACCTACTCCTACTCCTAAGGCTGGACGCACTCTGTCTGATAAACTCGGTCGAATGATTGCCAAAACACAAAGCGAACAAACATATAATAGGTCGCTTGGGATGTGAGCTTCGGTCGGTCGCTTGGTGAAAATCAAAATCGATCGTTGAATCGACCGAATATAATTCTTGCACAATTCCATTTAAATTCCAAACGGTTGGTTGTTAAATATATATATATATATATATATATATATATATATATATATATATATATATATATATATATATATATATATATATATATATAATAAAAAACTTTTTCAATCTTATAAATACTCACCTCAAAACACCTCTAAACACATAATTTCAAACACACTTCAAATTCAACTTCCGACGATGAGCAATTATTCTACGTCTTACGAGCAATTATTCGGTTCTTCGTCTTCTGACGATGAGGAAGTTGTGAGTGAGTTTCTTGAGTTCGGGAAGTATTGTTGGAACGCTTACCAGGCATCACAGGCAAAAGTTCCACGAAGGTACATACGCAGGGATCATGAGGGTGCTCATAATCGTTTAGTGGCGGCATACTTCTCCTAAAACCCGCAGTTCGATGAAATAACATTCCGTCGGTGATTTCGAATGAGCCGAGAACTTTTCACAGAAATTGTTCGAGAGGTAACCGATTATTCTCCTTATTTTCAACAAACTCTTGAAGCTATGGGCGTACCTATTATTAGCCCATTGGTCAAGTGTACTGCGGCAATTCGTCAATTGGGATACGCGGCCGTTCCTGATTCTCTTGACGAGAATCTGGCAATAGCTGCAACAACATCCCGTCAATGTCTCCGTAAGTTTTGCACGGTTATCATGGAGTTATATGGTGCTAAGTATTTGCGAAAGCCCACGTATACTGATCTTGAAAGATTATATGCTCATCACGAGCATAAGCATGGGTTTCCTGGGATGATGTGAAGCATTGATTGTACAAGTTGGGAGTGGGAGAATTGCCCAAATTCTTTGAGAGGTGAATATGCTAGGGGTGATCATAGGGCCACATCCATTCATTTTATTGGAAGCCGTCGCCTCCCAAAATTTATGGATTTGGCATGCGTTCTTTGGTGTCTCCGGTATGAATAACGACGTAAACGTTTTACATCGTTCACCTGTTTTCAATGATATCAAATCTGGGAGAGCACCAGACCTTGAATTCGAGGCTAACGATGTAGAATATAAAAGGGGATATTATCTTACTGACGGGATATATCCACAATGGTCCGTGCTTATTAAGTCCATTTCAAATCCTCCCACGGGTGATGAAAAAAGAATATTGTACAAGAGGAAGCACGAAGCAGCAAGGAAAGATGTGGAACGGGCTTTTGGTGTGTTGAAGAAAAAGTGGAAAATGCTTAAAGTTCCGGCTCGAGGGCTACACAAAAAAGATCTCCGGGATATTATATATACATGTATCATATTACATAATATGATCATTCGACACAAGCAGCGAGCGATATGTCCTACATGGTTCAAAGGTGAGGGCCATCAGGATCACGATCCCTTAAGAACGCATGAAGAATCGTTAGTAGTTACCCAGGAGATTATTGACTCATCAACTCATCTAAACTTAAAATCTGATTTGATTGAACACATTTGGAGAAATCGTAGAAATCAAGTCAATCAAGGGAATGAAAACGAAGACGATAGTGATGGTGACGATGAGGCCGACGATGAAGAATTCTTGTAATTTTTTTTTTTTTTTTTTTTTTTTTTTTTTTTTTGTTATTTGAATAATTTAGTATTGTAATGTTTTTAATTCAATATTGTAATGTTTTTATTATTAATGAATTTTAAATTTATTTTAAATGTTTGATTAAAAAAAAATGGGTCACCGACTGTGGCAGGTCGGTCGCTTCTGGTCGCCGGAGAGAGAAAGCTGATGTGGCGGCCGATGACCCAGGTCGCTTGGGTCAGAGACTATGCCCAGCCTAAATAATTAATAAGTGTGTGTGAAAATGTGATAAATGAATGCTGAGAGGTTATCTTCGGATCATGTGCATTATATAGACTCCATGATTCCTTCTAGGTGCTTCCTTGCGTCTATACCCGACAAGAATGCCACCTGTCGTCCCTTGAATGGCTGAAATTAGAATATTGTGTGAGTGGGTGGCAGCAACAGAAAAATGGCAGACGCACCATATATATATATATGGCATTTTATCGGACGGTTGTACTGTGTGCTTCGCGGTTTGTACATTTGACTTATAGGGGGTATGTATAGTGTCCCCCTATATATATATAGGGGTATACAATACAAACCCCCCTATGATGTCACATGGGGGGTTTGGTCAAAGATTCTCTTTGTCCTTTATTTGTTTTCAGTATAACACAGTTTTTTGTCAGTTTCTGTTTCGTATTTCTGACAGTTTTAAGCGTTTGACTTATTAAACTTTATATTTTCTGTTCCGAACTTTCAGGTTTATAGTTTTTTGATATAAACAAAATTATAAAAATAAAAAATAAAATAAAAAAAGGCAAAAAGTAGGGGGTGTCCGGTTTGTATTTTTTTTGGGAGGGGGGGGGGGGGTTGTGTGGATAGGAGGTGCCATATATATACTCCCTCCGTCCCAAAATTATTGTTCCCCGACAAAAAACACACTTTAAGAAAACGTAATCATTACTGCATTCACTCTCTTACTTTTTTGCAAAATGTCAGTTTTACCCTTATGGAATTAAATAAATTTTTGAATGATATTTGTAATTTATTGTAACATTATGTGCAACATGGTAAACTTGCTACATTCTTCACAACTATATTTGGAAGGGGACAATATTTTGGGACAACCCAAAATGAAAAGAGGGACTGTTAATTTGGGACGGAGGGAGTATTTCTTTTGATATTATCTTGGAGCGTGCGAGTGGTAAGCACAAAAAAATACTCCATCTGTCTCAATATAATTGTCAGGAGACAAAAATCATAAAGCTTAATAAAAGTGGGGCTACTTTAATTTTCAACTACTCAAATGGAATATTCTTCCGCCAAGTTCTTTAGTTTTTACTTAAAAAAGAAAATGGATAATTATTTTGAGACATCCCGAAATGAAAATAGGGACTATTATTTTGTGATAGAGGAAGTAACAAACGCCCCATGTGAATTTAATATTTGAGCGTGGAAGACACGTAGCCAACAAATGAGAAATAACTTCAACGAGGAAAAAACGCCCCCGCCGCGTTGCGGCAGGGGTATCTGTTAGATTTCGGTAAACGACCATGTCTTTCGGTAAACGACCTCGTCTTTCTTCAAAATAACAAATATATAACTACCAAAAAAAAAATTCTGGAATAGAGATTACTGATTTTTTTTTTCTCTTCTGCATCTTTCACTTCGTGAACAACGGCAGCTGCTGATTTCTTTAAGACGACTTATATCGGCTGATGCGAATTCTCTACTGCTTTCATATCGGCTGCCACTTCTCGCCATATTTAAGCTCTGCATGCTTTTTTACACTTATCAAACTTGCTCGCTTCATGGTTTTGTGCTCTGCTGGTGGCGTTTTGAGTGTATCCTGCGTGTTATTACAGAAAAGATTTTAGAACTTCAACTATCTTTTTATTTCGGATTGATGACGGGAACTAAATAAAAAGTTAAAAATTTACCTGGATTTCGATAAGAATTTGAGAATAAGAATAAGTAAATGCAATGGCTCCAAGTGCTTGAAAGCTTCTTCATATTTTTTGAGTTTGAGTCACCTTCCCAATGCTAATACCAGTGAGACTTCCCTTAATTGTTTTATTTTCTGTAACCAAACAAAGAAAAAGTAACTGTTAATTCACTTAAACAAATTATTTGCTAATTACTTTTGACTTTCAAATATCACAACATCTAATAATTTCTAAGTTGAAATAAATCACCAATATTAATAGTAATTAATTAAACTTATACTTTTTGCTCCAACTTCTTTATGTTCTGAAAAGTCTTTTACACTTTAACTTTGTTATTTAAGTTTTACCAACAACCAATATGTGTTAGTCTTAACTTTTGAAATTAACTACTTGCTCATTTGACTAAAAATAGCCAGTGTTTATGACTAACCAAAGACATTAAGATCTTTATAACCTTTTGACATATAAACTTACCAATAACTTTAGAAACCCCAAGTCCAAGACCAATAGAGGAATAAGTGAATGACATAACAGCAGCCAACATTGAAAGCCATGAAATCTGGTCAAAATCTGGGATTTGAGAGAATAGTATTTCTACAACACCAAACATAAGCATGTATGGTGTTCCTGATACTCCATATCTGATACTCCATATGGATTGTCATGTCCTTTTTCATGAAAGCAAATTGATTTTTTTATTGTTCTATATACATAAATCATCAAGAGAAACCAATATTAGTAACACATTAGCTAATAGTTAATTTTGACATTAAGAAAGAGCAAATTACATAAAAGGCTAGGTCACAATTAAACTTTTAATAAATTTATATATTTTTTCTTATAGAATGTTTATTGAATCTTTAGTCTTTTAAAAATATACAATCGTTTAATTCTATGTATTACTGTTAAGCAATATAGAATATCTTTGAATGGTCATAAAACTTTATAATATTATACTACCAATGTTATTATAGAATTTAGTGACACAAACAGTTACTATAATTACTAATATAGAGCGAACCTTGGATAAAAAAAAGTCAAGCGTTTGTTTATTTTTTGACTCGACATCCAAGCAGCCCCTATAAATTGTGGCTACAAAATTGAAACAACTAACTGAAAAGAGGGTAACGGGAGTTGCATCACAATAACCAATTGTTCGACGGGAAAAAATGTTTAACTCATACTATGGCCGAGCACGCACACACCTTTGCCATACAGATTAGTTAATAAAAAATATACCGTTGCGTACGCAAAACTTACTTATTCGGTAGTGGAAGGAAAACCTTCGACCGAACATTCACACAGACACCGCCTGGTATAAAATATGACGATCAGGTGGTTGAAGAAGCCTGTTGTTGACCGTTTACCCACCAAACCTGCGTACAACATTCGATGTCAATACGTCAATAGAAAACAAAGTAACAGAAACCTAAACTTCATATTCTTGTATTTTGTTTTTCGCACACAAACAAAGTAAAAAACGAATATTCAGAAATAATATTGGAGCTGCAAGATGGCAGCAAACATAGCTGCTATTATTTCATGTTCGCATCTTTCTGATGTTCTTTAGGCTCAGAAATGTACATATATAATCGACATTAAACGCACGCCGTGGCTGCAACCACAACATTGGTTGCCCCGCCAACGAAAGACTGGGTCAACGCCGAGAAGGGGGAGGGTTTTCCACACGAGTTGTTAACAAGTTTTTAACAACCATTTTTATTAATAAAACGTTATTATGATTCGGATTTAATAAAAACTAAAATTAGGGTTTTGAAAATAAATAAAGAAAATGAATAAATAAGGCGCGTGGGTGGGTTTTACCGAAAGAGGAGGCGGAAAGGGTGCGTGGTGGTGGCTCGGTGGTGAAGACAGTAGGCGGTGTTGGCGCGTGGGTGGTATTGTGGTGGGAGCCGAGGGCTCAAAATCTCCAGAAATACTAAGGATAAGCCGATCTATCGAATTGGCAAAGAAAAAGGTTCGCCGGAAAAATTTTCGGCACGGTGGTCGCCGGAAGTTGGCCGAGAAAGATGGTGGTCGCCGGAGTTGGGGACGCCGGCGAGCTAGAGAGAGAGAGAAGAGAGAAGAGAGGATGAACAGTAATGAGGAAATTATTATTATTAGGGTATTTATATTTTTGAGAGAGGGTGTGAAATGAAAATTGAAAAGTGAGGGAGGTGAAATGAAAATAGGGGGCGGAGGGACCAATGTTGCCAATGTAGTTAAACTTTTACAATAAACACCGCGGGGCCCATTCGACATATCAAACGGACTCGAAAATTAACGAAACTTGCGCCATTGTTCACGAAATAATTTTTCCAATAAAAATAAGTATAAATATGCAATATTTTCAAAAATCAATATTTTTGACAAATACGATACGTTTTGTGCTTTCTAGGTTGTGCCGGTTCACTAATAGGGACAATATTCTCGTTTCTCGCAATATCTCTCGTTTCTCAAGCCCTAACAAGTTCAATAAAGAGTTTAAGTTCTCAGTAACGCAATTTTTAAAATAATTGGCTAGAAAGGATTTGAAAAATTACCGGGTGTTACATAATAAAAGTCTTCATCTTCATTCATAATAATAAGCTAAAAATTTGATTACATTAAGCATTTGAAATAAGCTAGTACAAGAAAATAAGCTAAACAAAATACCTACTCCTAATAATCTAATATACACCTACTCCTACTCCTAAGGCTGGACGCACTCTGTCTGATAAACTCGGTCGATCGATTGCCAAAACACAAAGCGACCAAACATATAATAGGTCGCTTGGGATGTGAGCTTCGGTCGGTCGCTTGGTGAAAATCAAAATCGATCGTTGAATCGACCGAATATAATTCTTGCACAATTCCATTTAAATTCCAAACGGTTGGTTGTAAAAAAAAAAATAAACAAATAAAAAATAAAAAACTTTTTCAATCTTATAAATACTCACCTCAAACACACCTCTAAACACACAATTTCAAACACACTTCAAATTCAACTTCCGACGATGAGCAATTATTCTACGTCTTACGAGCAATTATTCGGTTCTTCGTCTTCCGACGATGAGGAAGTTGTGAGTTAGTTTCTTGAGTTTGGGAAGTATTGTTGGAACGCTTACCAGGCATCACAGGCAAAAGTTCCACGAAGGTACATACGCAGGGATCATGAGGGTGCTCATAATCGTTTGGTGGCGGCATACATCTCCGAAAACCCGCAGTTCGATGAAAGAACATTCCGTCGGCGATTCCGAATGAGCCGAGAACTTTTCACAGAAATTGTTCGAGAGGTAACCGATTATTCTCCTTATTTTCAACAAACTCTTGAAGCTATGGGCGTACCTAGTATTAGCCCATTGGTCAAGTGTACTGCGGCAATTCGTCAATTGGGATATGCGGCCGTTCCTGATTCTCTTGACGAGAATCTGGCAATAGCTGCAACAACATCCCGTCAATGTCTCCGTAAGTTTTGCACGGTTATCATGGAGTTATATGGTGCTAAGTATTTGCGAAAGCCCACGTATACTGATCTTGAAAGATTATATGCTCATCACGAGCATAAGCATGGGTTTCCTGGGATGATGTGAAGCATTGATTGTACAAGTTGGGAGTGGGAGAATTGCCCAAATTCTTTGAGAGGTGAATATGCTAGGGGTGATCATAGGGCCACATCCATTCATTTTATTGGAAGCCGTCGCCTCTCAAAATTTATGGATTTGGCATGCGTTCTTTGGTGTCTCCGGTATGAATAACGACGTAAACGTTTTACATCGTTCACCTGTTTTCAATGATATCAAATCTGGGAGAGCACCAGACCTTGAATTCGAGGCTAACGATATAGAATATAAAAAGGGATATTATCTTACTGACGAGATATATCCACAATGGTCCGTGCTTATTAAGTCCATTTCAAATCCTCCCACGGGTGATGAAAAAAGAATATTGTACAAGAGGAAGCACGAAACAGCAAGGAAAGATGTGGAACGGGCTTTTGGTGTGTTGAAGAAAAAGTGGAAAATGCTTAAAGTTCCGGCTCGAGGGCTACACAAAAAAGATCTTCGGGATATTATATATACATGTATCATATTACATAATATGATCATTCGACACAAGCAGCGGGCGATATGTCTTACATGGTTCAAAGGTGAGGGTCATCAGGATCACGATCCCTTAAGAACGCATGAAGAATCGTTAGTAGTTACCCAGGAGATTATTGACTCATCAACTCATCTAAACTTAAAATCTGATTTGATTGAACACATTTGGAGAAATCGTAGAAATCAAGTCAATCAAGGGAATGAAAACGAAGACGATAGTGATGGTGACGATGAGGCCGACGATGAAGAATTCTTGTAATGTTTTTTTTTTTTTTTTTTTTTTTTATTTTTTTTTTTTTTTTTTTTTTTTTTTGTTATTTGAATAATTTAGTATTGTAATGTTTTTAATTCAATATTGTAATGTTTTTATTATTAATGAATTTTACATTTATTATAAATGTTTGATTTAAAAAAAAAAAAAAAAAAAAAAAAAAAAAAAAAAAATATGGGTCACCGACTGTGGCAGGTCGGTCGCTTCTGGTCGCCGGAGAGTGAAAGCTGACGTGATAGCCGATGACCCAGGTCGCTTCGGTCACAGACTGTGCCCTGCCTAAATAATTAATAAGTGTGCGTGAAAATGTGATAAATGAAGGGATGATTTATAACTACGAGGCCTATTTGGTTATACATACGGGGCCTATTTTTTTAGGTGTACTTTTATATTATTTTTTTTTTACTTTTACTCTATTTTGTCTTTTAGCGCCTTTTTTTTTTTTTTTTTTTTTATATATATACATATAATATTTTGTATGTTTGTGTTTAATAATGTTTTGTATAATTATTTTTTTTGTATAATAACACGTTAAATATTACCACATTAAATAATTGCAACAACAACTGTTATTATTAAATTAAACGACAACGTTATACATATTATTTAAAAATAACAACATCTATGACATATGAAGATTATTCATTTCATTTAAAAGATCATGGAGCCTTGCACCCGACTGACAAGCGTGATCCTCAGGATTCCTTGCCAATTCTAACTCCATCTCCAACGTCTTTATTCTTGTCTTCAACAGCTTGATTTCATTATCTTTAGCAACGCAGTTTGAGCACTGCGTTGAAGATGAGGCTTGATTAAAGTACGTGTTTTCAAAATCATCTTTCCACATGAAGTATCGAGACCCATAGTCTTTTGTACCTGGCTGTTACATGTTAAGAAAATTATAAGAAATGTATTTTTAACAGACAAATTATTTACATAACTGAGCAAAACGTATGATTATTTACCACTGAAAGAGGACATGCATAATACAGTCGCCCACGGCTACCTTCTTTCCTGGATTTCCGTTCTATAATGAATCCTCTATCACATCGACACCAGAAAGGATTTCTTCGTTCCACCTGGCCAAAGAATTTGCATAATAATTTACAACATCAATCAATAATGTTATTATTAATTTTAATAAATTTTCAATCATTTACGATATAATAAAAACAGTTATTTACAACATAAATCTGTAATTATTCACAATGTTTTGTTTGTATAATTATTTACAACATAAATCAATAATTATTTACAATGTTTTGTCGGTATAATTATTTACAACATAAATCAGTAATCATTTACAATGGTTTGTATGTATAATTATTTACTGCATTAGTCGATGTTCATATAAAGTTTCCCATGCGGCTGCAACTGGCTGTCTGAAATACCTCCATTGTGGGTGGTTACGCGGAAGTGGAGAATTTGGGTCTAGCGTCGGTACAATGAAGTGAGCACCCACACGGGCAATCACAATGGGGTCGGTTTCATGTGATATGTTTGGCCTGGTAAAAAGCGGAAAACATGTGTTCCAACCTTGCTCGGATATAAATACAACAGGCCGGTTAATTACTGAAGCGATAACCAGCCCCGTCATTGGCATCAGCATCCAGCGATCGATAGGTGCGGGTCCATTGAACCAGTCTATTGTATACGAAAGTAGGTCAAAGTCATGTTGCAGGAACATACTTATGTACGTTCGCCTATGATAATCTAACTCTTGCAATAACATACGTCTGACATCGGCCCACCTATTTTCATTTTGAGTAAGACTGTGGGCAACGCACCGAAACCCACAATTTCCATCAGCCCGCACATTATGTATGCTTATTACGTGTGGACGGAAAATATGTGGAATACCCTCAATAAACTCATTGCTCACACTATCTCCAGCATAAAATCTGTGGCGTAGACTTTCACCCGTGTAAGAACTATGTCTTGGAGGTTCTTTCCGCAAGTCCGGGACTTTTGTAGATCTTGAATTTGTACTTCTTCGGTGATCTACGATTGGTACGTCATTCAAGTCAGGAACTTCATTCAAGTCCGGGACTTGTGTAGCCTTGCCCTTTTTGTCCTTTGCGCTCGGACGTCCACGGGTATTTTTTTGAATAGCTGGTTCACGTGTGTCAACAGCTTCAGGCTGGAATATATCTCTTAACTTCGTTAACATATTTTGCTTGACAAACGATGTTGATCTGCTAAAAATATTCTTGAATTGTCGCATGCCATCATTAAACGAAGTATCGTCATCATCATCATCATCACCATCATCACCAGGTTCGCTGGAAGAGCCATCTTTAGGCGGGGGCCTATTGATAACAGGCCACGGAACAGATAGGGTTCTCCAAAAAATATCAACTCGTTCCAGTGGAATGGGGCATCCTGAATTCAATTAAAGTGACTTGTATAAATTACTGATATTAATGTGGAAAACAACTTGATAGTTATAAATTTAATATACTTACCATGATATACATAGATGATGCGTGGGATTGCGCCCTCGCAGTAGGTTTTACCTCTCAAGGGATCTCAAGAGGCTTGCAATCCCCACCAGGCAGTGTACCTGACCGTTGTAGTATAGTAAAGTGGCAAGTACCGGGGGATTGATCGTTCAACTCAAAGAATAGTGTTCGTTAGGATTGAAATTATTCTGACTAGGTCTAGTGGTGATGGATGATTCTTTTTGTATTTTTATATTTATGGAAAGCAAGTAAAAATCTCGTGTTTTGGAAGAAGGGGCGGAATTAGTTGCTAATCAACTAACCCAAAAGCTACTAACTAAACTAATATGCAAGAAAAGTAAACTAGGGTTCTACAAGGGAAGTGAAGCATGTCTACCTATGATATGTTACTCCTTGCTAGCTATCCAATTCTACCTATTGAATTGTCACATCTTGTTTTAATTGACGGGTTGAATTCCTTAATACCAATCGTGGGGTGGCGTACGTACTTCCCCAACTCTATAAGCTCCTACTTCACTCCTATGTCGAGCCGGCTAAGAAGCTCCTAACATGGGATCACTATAATTCGCTCATGTATTAAATACAACCAAATAAACCTAGTACGCATTGGTTCATGTTTATTAAGACGTTCAAGCAAGTTACCGTATAGGAGGTTAGCCAGTTTTCTTAAGCCTAACATCGATATCACCCAATCAAACAAGAGACAATAGGAAACAAGAATTATAAGCTAAACCAATTAGATCTATTGAAGTGTCACACCTTTATTGATGACGATAGACACATACATCAACAAGGAATCAATAAGATCTAATTAATTATATACAAGTTTCACACAATCATAAGTAGACACAAGGTGAATTAGCAAAGCATGATCAATGAAGGGCAAACAACCACAATAATGAAAGACATAATTAAGTTAGAATCAACAAACCAATATTTGATGTTTATGAAATGATTGAAACCCTCTAAGTTGCTGTAAAAACACCTACCTAAACCCTAGAATCGGACTTAGGGTTTAGGGCTTACAAAAAGTGAAGTTGTGATGTTGTATTTATAGCTGATTTTCTGTCCGCATCGATCTGACGGCGTCAGCCTTTACAAGTGACGGCGTCAGCTCCCCTTTTTCACCAAATTGTAGATCTTTTCGTCCCGATTCCGTAGCCTCTTGAATCACCTAAATCCGAGTTCGTATGAAGATTTTATGGCCAAAACAGTGACAGCTACTCCGCGCGCGAGTTGTGATTGTCTTGATTAACTTGTGGCGGTTTCACTAAGGTTCCTTCTCGTGTAAGAATACTTTGACGCCGTCACTTTATATCATCTGACGTCGTCAGGTCTATGATCCTGACGCCGTCACCTTCAAAAATCCTCTGGCCCGTCTCTCTTTAACTTAACACTTGACGGCCTACATCCATTAACACGTGACGCCGTCACAAAACCTTCTGGCGCGTCACGTGTAAATTCATATTCATCCTTTTGCCAGTACGTGACGCCGTCACCTACAAAGCGTGACGCCGTCAGATCTGTTTCCAGCTTGATTTTGGAGACTTTGCCGTTTTCTTCACTTTTCGCTCCAAAAACGTCCAAAATGCTTCCTTTTCCAGATTTCTTCTCCAAAGTACCTAAAATGACAAAAGGAACGATTTAGGGCAATATTTGATCAAATAATCACGAATTAGGGCTTAAATGACCCCCTAAAAGCGGTACACTTTTCGCTTCATCAAATATCCCTACACTTGGGATTTGCTTGTCCTCAAGCAAATGAGCTTTTCCACCAATTGAAATACAAGTTAGGGGTCATTTAACATTAATATAAAAGTAATTACAACAAATGATCATTCCACCTTGGTCAAAATAAGCACGGAAATTATACACTAGCACCTCACAATAAGTGTTTGGATACTCTCATCCCTCGGGTGTTGTAAATTTATATATCATAAATGGAAATGGAAGAATATCGCTCACTACCTGTCATAGAAAATAGATTACCATAGGCTTGGGAAAGGATCACGCCTCTACCACTTTTGGCGTAAGAACCTAGGATAAACTATCAAAGAGGTCTTTACAAAGGGTTATAACGTTAGGTGTAGGGATAAGGAAAACACGGTTTGTTGGATAAGGATATTTTTACTGTGGCAAGTCAATCATCTTGGTCAATTACATGTAGAATGAGGCGTTGCTAAGCCAAGACTTGACTCAACTTAAACTAATCACGAACTAATAAACATAGAACAAAACAAAACATAAATAAAAGATAGAGGCGGATGGTAGTCCGTATGCTTTTTCTTCACTTTTTCTTTTTTTCTCTTTTTTTTTTTTGCATACACTCTTGCCCTACCATCCAAAACAATACATCACTAGGGATTCTTTGTACCATCCCTACACTTGAACTTTTACATACTTTACATAAAATTATTCTAATGACTCGAATCAAGATAATCGAAACATTTAGAGTACTTTAAAATATTAACGTACATATGGGGGTAATGAATGATGTTCTTACCCATTACCCCATTACACTAGTACTTTACCCATAAGTCCCAATCGTCCCAAAACAATATGTACAAGGATATGACTCGACTTAGCAACCATGTAATCAATTAGATAATTAACTAAGGGTTTAAACAAATGTTGTCACAATAATGCACTAAAGATGAGTGCACACAAGGTAGGCTAAGGCGATTTGGGTGTACATTTAAGTGGGGTGTAAACAAATTCTTCCTTTAAGTAAAATGCTTAAAGGTCGAAACGAAAAGATAGGCTCTGAGGGGTGTACTAGGGGTATCGTGTACCAAAAATGGGTACAACGCAAAGGGTGTGGGAGAATTACTTGACCAATGTAGCCAATGTAATTATAACAAAACACAGGTGTAAAACAATGGGTTAATCCTAATGCCTCTTATCATGTAGTCAATCCTAACTACACGAATGTAGTCTCACTAGCGGTCTCGGTATGCATCACAAACGCAAGTTCTAGAATCTATAAACTACCGGTACACTCATAAGCACCAACAATGAATGCTTTTTCCTAAAGATCTAAAGGCGAACCTCACATATTTGGGGTGGAAATTTTTGAGTGGTATGGTTTTTGTGCTAGTCATACAATTCCCTATCCGTGAGACGCTTATTAAAATCAAAGTTTCACTCCTATATGTTGTAAAAAATTTTAAATTTGGTGCTAAAATTGCCCTAACCAATATTTCTCTTGGCTTTATTACACATTCACTATTAAACAAAACAAAAATCAAGCGAAGTTGTAGTTTCTAAGGCATCCTAATTTACCCTCCCTACACTTAATCCGAACAATGTCCCCAATGTTCTAGACAAAAGATGTAAAAGTAAAAATAAATGAGAATGGAAGAAACTAATACTCCCCTGATTTGCTCGGTATGGATGATGTGATAATATGGTTAAATCTCCCTCCAAGAGAATGAACATGATAAGCTTCACTCCAGAAATATAATCATCCTCTTGATGTGTTGCACGTACATCTTCTTATCCAATAATACCTGTAACCAACAAACACAAAAACCAAAGCATCAAACCGAACAAAGAAAAACCACAACTAGATGTATTTCCAGACTTAGAAATAAAAACAAAACAAAGCAATAAAAGGATAGGATACTTGCGGGATGACTTACAAATAGGGACTCATAAAACATGTCCACAAGTATTGACACATAAACAAGATAGAATACATGCTAATCATGAATTGTGAATTTTCCATGTTTGAATTTTGTTCTTTTTAACAAAATATAAACTTCCCTACACTTATCTTTTTGTAAAATACCTTTATATGCAATTAAGACGAAGTTAAGAACAAAATAAAGCATTTTCACAAATTATTCGAAACATGAAAATTTAACAATTATGATTAATCATATATGACACAAACAAACAAATAAAATAAAAACATCAAACAATTAAAAACATGGGTTGCCTCCCAAGAAGTGCTTGTTTTTGTTCGAGTCACGAGCCTAACTCTACCCTTATTTAACAGAAATAGGGGAGGTTTTCCCTACACTTAGGATTAAGTGCGGGTGAAAGTAGCGATACACACCCTTAGGGTGGAAATATGCCACGTGAGGTGAAGGGGGTGAATGAATGGCTTCCTTCATCCTAAAACTACCCGGATAATATTGGTTGATGGGTGGGTCGGTTCCTCTTTTGTCTCCTAGAAATATATCTAAGGATGGAAAGGTGTGTAAAGATTGAGGTTCCGGCTCATCAACACTAGGAAATTCCCTAAAACTAAGGGTAAGGTTATCATTACAAGTATTCAAACCTATATCCTCTAGTGGTGCTTGTTCCAAGGGTTCTACCTCCATCGGAATTCCTAAAGTTTCTTCTACATCTTCCGGGTAAGTCACGGGCGGTGTGTGTGCCTCAAATGATGGTTGAGTATTTTGTGGGCTTATGTTATTGACCTCATCATTCCACGTGTCAAGATCACCTATATCCTCATCATGTGTTTTGGTAGAATCTATCCTAAGCATTCTCCTAAGTATCTCACGTGCTTCTCTAGGCATCTCAACTTCAATGTCCGAATCATAAGGATCTTCCTCAATAATCTTATGTTCAATTTGCCTAAAGGATTCATCATGTGTTCCTTGGGATTCAAAGTCATTGGTCATAAAACCTAGGTCTTTTTGATCAATGTGATCATGCTCGGCTAAATCCTCCTCAATTTTTTTCTTAGGTAGTGATAACAGCAAACCTAGTGCTTCATCCAACTTATGGTTTGTTGCAACGGCTCTCTCCATAATTCTTTGGCAAACTAGGTCGCATTTCCTATTGGCCTCACTAAAACGAGATCTTAAACATGGAGGTTGTTCATAAGAATCTATCCTAGGTGAAGGCTCATATGATTCATAGGTGTCTCTAAATGAGGTATTTTGAACTTCTTGGTGTTCTAGCCACTCAACCATATCTTGCAATCTTAGAAGTCTAAGTGAAAAGTCCATTTGAAGCAAATTACAAACAAAATCACAAAGAAAAGATAGACTACGAGAAAGCTACAAAATAAAAAGAAAAAATCTCACTTGATAGGAATCTTGTGAGTAGACCTAATAAAAATAAAATTTCAACCTAAGCAATAACTACTCCCCGGGCAGCGGCGCCAAAAACTTGATGCGTGGGATTGCGCCCTCGCAGTAGGTTTTACCTCTCAAGGGATCTCAAGAGGCTTGCAATCCCCACCAGGCAGTGTACCTGACCGTTGTAGTATAGTAAAGTGGCAAGTACCGGGGGATTGATCGTTCAACTCAAAGAATAGTGTTCGTTAGGATTGAAATTATTCTAACTAGGTCTAGAGGTGATGGATGATTCTTTTTGTATTTTTATATTTTATGGAAAGCAAGTAAAAATCTCGTGTTTTGGAAGAAGGGGCGGAATTAGTTGCTAATCAACTAACCCAAAAGCTACTAACTAAACTAATATGCAAGAAAAGTAAACTAGGGTTCTACAAGGGAAGTGAAGCATGTCTACCTATGATATGTTACTCCTTGCTAGCTATCCAATTCTACCTATTGAATTGTCACACCTTGTTTTAATTGACGGGTTGTATTCCTTAATACCAATCGTGGGGTGGCGTACGTACTTCCCCAACTCTATAAGCTCCTACTTCACTCCTATGTCGAGCCGGCTAAGAAGCTCCTAACATGGGATCACTAGAATTCGCTCATGCATTAAATACAACCAAATAAACCTAGTACGCATTGGTTCATGTTTCTTAAGACGTTCAAGCAAGTTACCGTATAGGAGGTTAGCCAGTTTTCTTAAGCCTAACATCGATATCACCCAATCAAACAAGAGACAATAGGAAACAAGAATTATAAGCTAAACCAATTAGATCTATTGAAGTGTCACACCTTTATTGATGACGATAGATACATACATAAACAAGGAATCAATAAGATCTAATTAATTATATACAAGTTTCACACAATCATAAGTAGACACAAGGTGAATTAGCAAAGCATGATCAATGAAGGGCAAACAACCACAATAATGAAAGACATAATTAAGTTAGAATCAACAAACCAATATTTGATGTTTATGAAATGATTGAAACCCTCTAAGTTGCTGGAAAAAACACCTACCTAAACCCTAGAATCGGACTTAGGGTTTAGGGCTTACAAAAAGTGAAGTTGTGATGTTGTATTTATAGCTGATTTTCTGTCCGCATCGATCTGACGGAGTCAGCCTTTACAAGTGACGGCGTCAGCTCCCCTTTTTCACCAAATTGTAGATCTTTTCGTCCCGATTCCGTGGCCTCTTGAATCACCTAAATCCGAGTTCGTATGAAGATTTTATGGCCAAAACAGTGACAGCTACTCCGCGCGCGAGTTGTGATTGTCTTGATTAACTTGTGGCGGTTTCACTAAGGTTCCTTCTCGTGTAAGAATACTTTGACGCCGTCACTCTATATCATCTGACGTCGTCAGGTCTATGATCCTGACGCCGTCACCTTCAAAAATCCTCTGGCCCGTCTCT
The DNA here is from genome assembly GCA_021014915.2 of Artemisia tridentata subsp. tridentata. Classification (NCBI taxonomy): domain Eukaryota; kingdom Viridiplantae; phylum Streptophyta; class Magnoliopsida; order Asterales; family Asteraceae; genus Artemisia; species Artemisia tridentata. The sequence goes on from CP139504.1 coordinate 112,492,924, forward strand.
CTTTAACTTAACACTTGACGACCTACATCCATTAACACGTGACGCCGTCACAAAACCTTCTGGCGTGTCACGTGTAAATTCATATTCATCCTTTTTCCAGTACGTGACGCCGTCACCTACAAAGCGTGACGCCGTCAGATCTGTTTCCAGCTTGATTTTGGAGACTTTGCCGTTTTCTTCACTTTTCGCTCCAAAAACGTCCAAAATGCTTCCTTTTCCAGATTTCTTCTCCAAAGTACCTAAAATGACAAAAGGAACGATTTAGAGCAATATTTGATCAAATAATCACGAATTAGGGCTTAAATGACCCCCTAAAAGCGGTACACTTTTCGCTTCATCAATAGATTTGCATCTCGTGAAAGCATGGTAGTCCGAAAATTGCCCGCAACTTATGGCTACATTCTTCTGGGGTGATCGACAGGTGGAGTTCTTTGTGCATGAGGTTCAAAGCATGTTTAGAAACTTTATACCACAATTCTTGAAATAGTGGTACATCACACTTAATTAGTTTCTCGTTGATGCTTCTATTGAAAGTCTCTTTTATCGCATCTTCTTGCGTAATGAGAATCTTATCGATCGACCTCAACAACCTGTCTAATTTGGACTGTGTGCCGTCCAAATATAATTTCAACAACGCGTGGTGAGCCTCAACTCTGCATGTTGTTGTCTGGCCGTAGGATTTATATTGGTCGGTAATATACGAGACAAACAACGCGTGGTGAGCCTCAACTCTGCATGTTGTTCTAACGCTAGACACGTTATCCGGATTACGACCCTTTATTGTCGAAAGTATATTAATTGGTCGTACGTTATAATCTGTCAATTCTTTAACCAAACCCAACTCATCATCCTTTAATCGCATTGCATATGCCACACCATGCAACGACTCTAGCATATCATGATTATGCGTATCATCCTTTACCCTCAAAACCCAATAATTTTTTGTTCGATGATATTTCGCAACTAATCTGAATGGACAATTGGTTTTACATGTTTTGTTTTTCCGTCTTCCACTACCTTGAGGTTCATACGTCCCACCCTTTGTACACATGTAATTGATTTCGTTCATATGACCATCTTCTGATTTGGTTCTACTTTTAACAATTACGAAACCGAGCGCACGAGCTATATTTTGCACCCACTCAGTTACTTGCTCGTGAGAACCGAAAACCTGAAAATACATAACATTTTTTATAACATACTTTTTTTAACTAATACTTTTATAACTATTTTTTTTTACAACTTTTATTACAACCTTTTTTTTACAACTTTTATTACAACCTTTTTTTTACAACTTTTACATTTTTACATTTTTAACTAATACTTTTATAATTTTTTTTACAAAAGGGTTTTTTTTTTACACAATACAAATATTTTTAACTACTAACTTTTAATTTACCAATACAAATTTTATAAAAACTAATACAAATTTTAAAAAAAAAAAAAATAAAAAACGCGTATTCATTTGATATCAGCTAAACAGCTGTCTCACACACACCACACACGCGTATTCATTTGGTATCCTCTCACACACACACCACACACTCACAAACTCTCTCTCTCTCTCTGTTGCTCTCTTTTCTCTCTCTATTTTTGGATCTAAAAACGTTTTTAGATCTAAATTCAATAATATTATGTGATGTTATTTGTGATTTGTGAGAGAGTTTGTAAGTGTGTGGGAGGCTTGTGATATCAAATGAATACGCGGTGTGATTGGGGGTTTCTAATTAGGGTTTCGTAAAAATAATTTGGGGGTACGTGACTTTTATGTGATTAATTGTTAGATACGTGACTTTTATGTGATTTATTGAATGTTTTCTTGTTTAATTTATCAGATCTATTAATTTTTTTAAAAACGCCTAAATTATAAAAATTAGGGTTTGGGTTTTTTGGGGTCTGTGGTGGGTGATTATGTGATTTATTGAATGTTTTCTTGTTTAATTTATCAGATCTATTAATTTTTTAAAAAACGCCTAAATTATAAAAATTAGGGTTTGGGTTTTTTGGGGTCTGTGGTGGGTGATTATGTGATTTATTGAATGTTTTCTTGTTTAATTTATCAGATCTATTAATTTTTTAAGAAATGCCTAAATTATAAAAATTAGGGTTTAGGTTTTTTGAGGTCTGTGATGGGTGATTATGTGATTAATTGAAGGTTTTCTTGTTTAATTTACCAGATCTATGAGGTTGTGGTGGGTGATTATGTTGGTGGTTCTTGTGGTGATGAATACCTGTGGCTGTGGGTAGGTTAACACCTTGATCTGCCACCAATGAGTGGTATGAATACCTGCTCTGGCCTACCCCACAGTCCACAGGTATGTGATATGTGATTATGTTGTGCTCTGTGGTGATGAATGTGATATGTGATTAAGTTGGTGGTTCTGTGGTGATGAATACCTGTGGCTGTTGGTATGTGAATGATGTGATTATGTTGTGCTCTGACCCTATGGGATGGGTTATATTGACGGGGCCTATTTGGTTAGATTAACCCTCGCTAATATGATTGATAAGCAGTTTGTGATGAAACTGCTTATCAAACTGCTTATAAGCAGTTTGATTTGAAACTTGGTTTAAGCAGTTTGCTTTTGAAACTTGATAAGCACTTTGATTTAAGCAGTTTGTTTAAAAAAAACTGAGATACGGCGATGATGATTTAAAAAAAAGGTTTTGATTTTGGCGTGGCATTACCAAATGGACAGGCAAAAATAATATTTTTTTTGCAACCTTTGAAGTTGCAGCCAAATATGATAAAACTTGCTTATGTTGCACCAATATATAATCTGAGCCTTATGTTACCTCTGTTGTGTTAAATGGTGAATTAGACATTTCGGCAGCCTAAGATCTTTGTTGTGTTTCACTTGAGGCTTTCACTTGCTGCTTGTGTTTCACTTGTGTGCAATCTGCAAAGAAATGGTTTGTTAGAGTATTTAAATAGTGAGGGTTAATCTAACCAAATACCCCCGTAATTATAACCCACCCCTTTACTTACTGATTGTGGTGAAGTAGCTTTCACTTGTGCAATCTGCTTTGTTATTGTTGTGATATTGATTGTGGTGAAGTAGCTTTCACTTGTGCAATCTTCTTTGTTATTGTTTTGATATTGATTGTGGTGAAGTTGCTTTCACTTGTGCAATCTGCTTCTTTGTGAGCCTTGTTTATAATGGAGCCTTTCTTGTGAGTAATGGAGCCTTTCTTGTGAGTATTTGCAGGGAATCTTTACTTTCTTGTGAGTAATTGCAGGAATCTTTACTGTTGGTAATTGGACTGAATCTTTACTGTTGGTACTTGCATTATTGAATCTTTACTGTGGAATGTGAGACTTGTGTTTCACTTGTGGTTCACTTGGTTTGGGTGCAATCTATGCACATTTGGGTGCAATCTGCTTGTGTGCAATCTGTGCACTTGTATACTTATCTGTTTCACTTGTGTGTAATCTGTGCACTTGCATAGTTATCTGTTTCAAAAAAGGCGATGACGAATGGTTTTCTAAAAACCGAAAGGCATGGCAAAGTGATATTTTTATCACTTTGCAACCTTCATATCCGAGCCAAACACTTGTTTATATATTTTTGGGATGGGTTATAAATACGCGGCCTATTTGGTTAGATTCACCCTCTCTATAAAAAGGCGATGACGAATGGTTTTCTAAAAACCGAAAGGCATGGCAAAGTGATATTTTTATCACTTTGCAACCTTCATATCCGAGCCAAACACTTGTTTATATATTTTTTTCTAAATCTGCTTGTGTGCTAAATGCTTGTGTGCTTATGCACTTGGACAAAAAAAATTCTAAATCGGCGATGATGATTATGTTAATCTGAGCCTGATATCTGCTTGTGTGCTAAATACTTGTGTACAATACTGCTTGTGTGCAATACTGCATATGTGCTTATGCACTTGGACAAAAAAATCGGCGATGATGATTGTGTTAAATCTGAGCCTATGTGCTTATGTGATACTGCATATGTGCTTATGCACTTGGACAAAAAAATCTGCTTGTGTGCTGTGCAATACTGCATATGTGCTTATGCACTTGGGAAAAAAAAAAACATGGGACAAAAATACATTATGTGATACTGCATCACTTGGACAAAAAAAATACATGGGACAAAAATACATTAGGGATACAAAAAAAAAAAAAAAAAAAAAAAAAAAAAAAAAAAAAAAAAAATAGTACATGAACAGTACCCTAATGTATTTCGAAATTAATTTTTTTAGTTTTTATAACTTTTACAACTTTTTTTATTTTTTATAACTTTTACAACTTTGTTATGACAATGTATTTTTTTATTTTTTATTTTTTATAACTTTTACAACTTTTTTTATTTTTTATAACTTTTACAAATTTTTTTATTTTCAAAAAAAAAAAAAAAAAAAAGGCGCGTGAAGGCAGGTGGGAAGAAGAGGCACATGGGACCCAACTTTTATTAATGGCAGGGTTTGAATTAAAGGCACATGGGACCCAACTTTTATTAATGGCAGAAAAAGTACAAAAGTTGGGAGGTTTGGCAGACTAGGGTTCTAGACCCCGTCCGGTTAGTAGAGCCCTATATATATAGGGCATTTTATCGGACGGTTGTACTGTGTGCTTCGCGGTTTGTACATTTGACTTATAAGGGGTATGTATAGTGTCCCCCTATATATATATAGGGGTACACAATACAAACCCCCCTATGATGTCACATCATGGGGGGTTTGGTCAAAGATTCTCTTTGTCCCCTATTTGTTTTCAGTATAACATAGTTTTTTGTCAGTTTCTGTTTCGTATTTCTGACAGTTTTAAGCGTTTGACTTATTAAACTTTATATTTTATGTTCCGAACTTCCAGGTTTATAGTTTTTTTGATATAAACAAAATTATAAAAATAAAAAATAAAATAAAAAAAGGCAAAAAGTAGGGGGTGTCCGGTTTGTAATTTTTTTTTTTGAGGGGGGGGGTGTGTGTGGATAGGAGGTGCCATATATATACCCCCTCTGTCCCAAAATTATTGTTCCCCGACAAAAAACACACACTTTAAGAAAACGTAATCATTACTGCATTCTCTCTTACAATACTTTTTTGCAAAATGTCAGTTTTACCCTTATGGAATTAAATAAATTTTTGAATGATATTTGTAATTTATTGTAACATTATGTGCAACATGGTAAACTTGCTACATTCTTCACAACTATATTTGGAAGGGGACAATATTTTGGGACAACCCAAAATGAAAAGAGGGACTATTAATTTGGGACGGAGGGAGTATTTCTTTTGATATTATCTTGGAGCGTGCGAGTGGTAAGCACAAAAAAATACTCCATCTGTCTCAATATAATTGTCAGGAGACAAAAATCATAAAGCTTAATAAAAGTGGGGCTACTTTAATTTTCAACTACTCAAATGGAATATTCTTCCGCCAAGTTCTTTAGTTTTTACTTAAAAAAGAAAATGGATAATTATTTTGAGACATCCCGAAATGAAAATAGGGACTATTATTTTGTGATAGAGGAAGTAACAAACGCCCCATGTGAATTTAATATTTGAGCGTGGAAGACACGTAGCCAACAAATGAGAAATAACTTCAACGAGGAAAAAACGCCCCCGCCGCGTTGCGGCAGGGGTATCTGTTAGATTTCGGTAAACGACCATGTCTTTCGGTAAACGACCTCGTCTTTCTTCAACATAACAGATATATAAGTACCAAAAAAAAATTCTGGAATAGAGATTACTGATTTTTTTTTTCTCTTCTGCATCTTTCACTTCGTGAACAACGGCAGCTGCTGATTTCTTTAAGACGACTTATATCGGCTGATGCGAATTCTCTACTGCCTTTCATATCGGCTGCCACTTCTCGCCATATTTAAGCTCTGCATGCTTTTTTACACTTATCAAACTTGCTCGCTTCATGGTTTTGTGCTCTGCTGGTGGCGTTTTGAGTGTATCCTGCATGTTATTACAGAAAAGATTTTAGAACTTCAACTATCTTTTTATTTCGGATTGATGACGGGAACTAAATAAAAAGTTAAAAATTTACCTGGATTTCGATAAGAATTAGAGAATAAGAATAAGTAAAAGCAATGGCTCCAAGTGCTTGAAAGCTTCTCCATATTTTTTGAGTTTGAGTCACCTTCCCAATGCTAATACCAGTGAGACTTCCCTTAATTGTTTTATTTTCTGTAACCAAACAAAGAAAAAGTAACTGTTAATTCACTTAAACAAATTATTTGCTAATTACTTTTGACTTTCAAATATCACAACATCTAATAATTTCTAAGTTGAAATAAATCACCAATATTAATAGTAATTAATTAAACTTATACTTTTTGCTCCAACTTCTTTATGTTCTGAAAAGTCTTTTACACTTTAACTTTGTTATTTAAGTTTTACCAACAACCAATATGTGTTAGTCTTAACTTTTGAAATTAACTACTTGCTCATTTGACTAAAAATAGCCAGTGTTTATGACTAACCAAAGACATTAAGATCTTTATAACCTTTTGACATATAAACTTACCAATAACTTTAGAAACCCCAAGTCCAAGACCAATAGAGGAATAAGTGAATGACATAACAGCAGCCAACATTGAAAGCCATGAAATCTGGTCAAAATCTGGGATTTGAGAGAATAGTATTTCTACAACACCAAACATAAGCATGTATGGTGTTCCTGATACTCCATATCTGATACTCCATATGGATTGTCATGTCCTTTTTCATGAAAGCAAATTGATTTTTTTATTGTTCTATATACATAAATCATCAAGAGAAACTAATATTAGTAACACATTAGCTAATAGTTAATTTTGACATTAAGAAAGAGCAAATTACATAAAAGGCTAGGTCACAATTAAACTTTTAATAAATTTATATATTTTTTCTTATAGAATGTTTATTGAATCTTTAGTCTTTTAAAAATATACAATCGTTTAATTCTATGTATTACTGTTAAGCAATATAGAATATCTTTGAATGGTCATAAAACTTTATAATATTATACTACCAATGTTATTATAGAATTTAGTGACACAAACAGTTACTATAATTACTAAATATAGAGCGAACCTTGGATAAAAAAAAGTCAAGCGTTTGTTTATTTTTTGACTCGACATCCAAGCAGCCCCTATAAATTGTGGCTACAAAATTGAAACAACTAACTGAAAAGAGGGTAACGGGAGTTGCATCACAGTAACCAATTGTTCGACGGGCAAAAATGTTTAACTCATACTATGGCCGAGCACGCACACACCTTTGCCATACAGATTAGTTAATAAAAAATATACCGTTACGTACGCAAAACTTACTTATTTGGTAGTGGAAGGAAAACCTTCGACCGAACATTCACACAGACACCGCTTGGTATAAAATATGACGATCAGGTGGTTGAAGAAGCCTGCTGTTGACCGTTTACCCACCAAACCTGCGTACAACATTCGATGTCAATGCTTGCAACCAATGTTTTAAAAACCGGATTTTTCGACGAACCGGATTTTCCACTACGGCCGGTCGAACCGGTCAGACCGGTCAAACCGGCCGGTTCAACCGTTAACCTTTTCTTTGCATTTGTTTAAGAGAAGCAAAACTGAAAATATTTTTTTATGAAAAGCTGAAATAAGTCAAATAACTAGATGGGTTCAAGGTGTCAGTTGCCACGTGGTCCAGCATTAGGCAACAATAATTGCGTCCCATATAGCATATACACTATCTTCATTTTTTACTTCTTCAAGAAGCAGCTTTTTTTTTGAAAGTACATTTTTTTTTTTTTTTGGAAAGTTCTTCAAGAAGCAGCTGAAGACCAGTCAAAAAACATATAAACTCATCTTCATTTTTTACTTCTTGTTCTCCAAATCAGCACCCAAAATCCACTCTTCCATCTCCAATTCCAGATGAGTTGATTGACTCGATCCATCCTCCCTTACCATTTCCATCTTCATCTCCTCAATGTTCACCAACTCATCCTCCAACAAACCCGACCCGTCCTTTGGCATGTCCCAAAATCGACCCATTGACCAAAAATAACCATTTTCCAAACACTCCATTTTCTTAAAATGAACCCACTGGGAGTGGCGGTGGTGTCCACTGGTGGGAGGTGGTTTTATTAGGTGAAACCCTAATGAAATTATGAAAAGGAAAGTTTGGTGGGTATGTTAAATCATTTTTTTTTTTTAATTTACCAATGAACCGCCGGTTCGGCAGAACCGATTCAACCGGTTGGACCGCCAAAACCGGCCGGTTCGCTACAGTAAACGGGACCTATAAAAAACCGGGGTTTAAAAAACCGGCCGACCATAAAAACACCGGTCGAACCGGCCGGTTCGAACCGGTTTTTAAAACATTGGTTGCAGCACCAATACGTCAATAGAAAACAAAGTAACAGAAACCTAAACTTCATATTCTTTTATTTTGTTTTTCGCATACAAACAAAGTAAAAAACGAATATTAAGAAATAATATTGGAGCTGCAAGATGGCAGCAAACATACCTGCTATTTTTTCATGTTCGCATCTTTCTGATGTTCTTTAGGCTCAGATATGTACATATATAATCGACATTAAACGCACGCCGTGGCTGCAACCACAACATTGGTTGCCCCGCCAACGAACGCGCGTCGAAAAAATGTAACTGCAAAAACTTATCATAATCGCCTTAATGACATGGGCGGATCTATGTAGAGCTCAGGGGTAGCGGTCGTTACCCCTGAACTTTTACCCGGTAGTGGAATTTTTGGCGATTTTTGGCGATTTTTAGCGATTTTTTGCCATTTTTTGGCGATTTCGCTACCCCTGAAACAAATTTTCGCTACCCCTAAACAAATTTTCGTATTTCGCTACCCCTGATCGTGGCTCCTGGCTCCGCCACTGATCATAATCGCCTTAATGACATGGCTGGTCACCAAAACTAAGGTTTACAGTGACAGAAAATGACAACCAAAGCCGTTGACCTGCAAATGGGGAACGGGCGACAAAAAGAACTGAAGTGCTCATATAAACTTTAAGGAAAACATCTTTTATTTGGTACATTCGGTGCTCATATCTGCAACAATGCATCATAACACACTGGCATGATATCTAAGAAATATTGCCGCAAGCATACCTTACATTATTTGATGTTCACATGTTTCTGATCTTCTTAAGGCTCAGATATGTACATGTATAATCGACATTAAACGCACGACGTAGCTGCAACCACAAACCTGGTTGCCCCGCCAACGAACGCACATCGAAAAAGTGTAAGTGTACAAACTTATCATCATCACCTTAATAACACAAAAGCAGCCATGGCTACAACCACACAGTTATAAGCCCAAAGTTTGGTTACATTCGGGGTATGTAAATGCCAAACCGTAAAATATTCATTTGGTACCCATTATAAGCCACGAAAGTAAACAGAAGGGTCAACCCGCCATGGCTACAAATCCAATAATTTGCCCTGCCAAGATGCGGATTATCTCAACTGCCACGAAAGATAGTCTACTTTATAAGCAACGAAAGTAAACAAAAGGGTGAACCCGCCATGGCTGCAAATCCAATACCCCGCCAAGATACGGGTTACCTCAGCTGTCACTTTCATTAGAAGCGCATCCACTATGGTTGAAAACACAAATTCAGAATGTTATGCCCTTCCATTATACGAAGGGATATCTACACCAAATAAGCCTCATAAATAAGCTGACGCAAACAAACACAATAACCAAAGAATGACATACCCAACCGAAATAATCAAACGACCCCTAATTTTACAAAACCCCTAAATTAAATCCAAACAATCACATATTAGCAGGTTGACATTTTTTATACAAAAGAATAAAAACACCACAAATATTAATCCAAGCAATAATCTCAATTAAATATAAGTCTATAACCTAAATTAACCCCTACAAATTTCTTAAAAAACAGAAAACAAACAAAGAAACCCAAATTAAATCAAAACCAATGTTACCTAAAAAAACACGATATTAGCAATTATATTTTTCAGGTCATCTTCTTGAGCAAAAACCTAATTTTTTGCCTCTTTAATTAACTGCAATTAAACCTGTAACCAAACACTAAAAATAAACAGAGTCGATCAAAGAAAATAGAGAGGATCGATCATTTGTGTGTTTGTGTGTGTGTTTTGTGCGTTGAAGAAAATTGTAGATCGGATCTGCTGTAAACGTCGGTGCCGATTAATGTAATAACCCGAAAATTTCGAATTATTAACTTTCTGTAAACCCGAAGCAATTGATTATGAATTTTAATCAAGTTATTTTATTCACCTTTGCATTCGAAATATTGCTATATATGTATTTTTTTTTCTTCTGAGAAATAACTAGTGAGATTACAAAACGAATCCTGTGACAAAATTCACGTTCCATTTTCACTGAAACCGTACGCGTACCGACACCGTGATAGTATGACATAAGTTTAATAGATTCAAACGAAGAATGTGCAAAACATATCATAAAAATAAATACGAACTCGGAGATAAAAACAAATAATTTATGACAACTCTAAAACTCTCGAACTGGAGATATTTAAACGAAGCCAAATCCGACACGGTCTAGCGAGACCCGGGTATTTAAAAGCACAAAATACACTCCACTAAATTTTTAACAATACTACTAACTTATATATTTTTTTTCTTCTTCTCTTATTTTGTCGCCACTCTCCACTTATTATTTTACATTCTGCTGCTTCTTTTCACATTAACACATTCCCAAAACAATTTTTTTTATCTGCTTCTCCTTCCTTGAACCTATCAAAACCCCAAATCCAGCCATAAACACCATCACCCTTTTTGCCTCCACCTTTTCACCTTATCACCTCTTTGGCAAAAATCACCATCATCAAAAGAACACTACCTCCATTGTTGTCGCCTTGCTGTTCCCTCGAAAACCCAGAAGAACGAACCATCACCATCACAAATTAATTAGGGTTGACCTTGAAGTTTTGTCCCTTTATTTTGTCACGAGATACCATAGGGTTTCGGGCCTCTAGTACAAAGATTTGACACAAATTTGGGATGTTAATTCTCCCACAACCCGAAAGCTATATGGAGCCTAACTCCACTTTCACCCTTAAATCCACCTCTTCTGGACACCAATCGAATCACATCAAAACTGCAAACACACCTCAAATTGAGAAGTTCTCAAGAAAAGGATTATAGTGTGATTCGAGTTGGGAAAAAGAAGTGGGTTTCTGGAGCTTTTGAATCCGGGTTTGATAGTGTTCGACACCTTCTACAAATCTTCAGGTTCATCTTTTATTTGAGGTTGATTTATATATTTTTACTTACATTCGAATTACATTAAATAAGAATAATTGAGGTTATGATAAAATGAAAGTAAGTATGAGAAATTGGAATAAGTTAGTCGAATGTGGTTATGTCGAATGATGTGAGGCTGTGAAAGATGAAGATAGGTTGAATTAGATTTAAGTGGGGTTATGTTAAATTTTTTTTGACACATATATAAATCGAATGTTGAGAAATATATGAATAAGTTGCGGTATGGAGTAGTCAAATGTAGTTTAGATGTCAAAATGGGTCAAAGGGGAAAGTTTGACTTAAAAAGTCATTGGGTTAGTTTGATTTCGGAATTGTTAAAAGTTATTAAGGAATAGCAGTTAAAGAGTAAGTCGAAATTGTGTACATAAAACCCGGGCTAGCCTTTGCGTTATCAACCCCTAGACACCCAACGACTTGAGCTCGAGTGGTACTCGAGAGTCGTGTAACCAACGAGACCATAGCTTCAACCTTAATAACATTCGAACCTCGCTGAAGTCTCATTTGAGATAGCCTATTTCTTTAAAACTGCTAATGGTTGTTCTTGTTTCAAACTAAAATACCAGGCAAACCACAATTTCACCACTCTTAAAAACAAATCTACACATTTGAAAGTAAAATTGGGTTAGATTGAACACTGGGCCGAAGCCCAGCAAATAAATAAAAGAAGAGGATGGTTTGAACTTAGAATCGGGCCGAAGCCTCTAGAGAGTTGGATTACACTTGAGTTGGGCCACAGCCCGTACGAATTTCAGTATAAAACTAAAGGGTGCGTTTGAGTTATAAATTAATAAGTGAATGTATTATTTTTTTTGTTTATTGATGTCTCTTAATAAAACCCGAACTAACAATATGTCGGATATTAACTATTAAAAATTGTGACAAAAACGACTAACCGAAATACTAAAAATTGTTATACGACAATGATAATTACGCCGTAAAATAAATAGTTAAAACGTGAAACAATGACATGATCGTTTTGAAAATATATAAACTATTTTACGTTCATCAAATCTTAATCATAAATGCAAACTAAATTATGCCATACTAATCTAGGTCACGCGTTGAAGTTACTACACACCATTTGATTGCATCACAGATTCTACTACTACCAAGGTGAGTTCATAGTCCCACATTTTACTATGTTTTCAAATCCCGTGGGGAGATACATGCTATAAATCTGAACACAAATATTTTTGTATGCTATCCTGATTGATATTGCTAAGTTAATATTGCCTAAGTTACCACCCTGCCAAAAAGTCCCTCATATCATGAACCATTAATCACTTGCGAGTGAACGCGAATTCAGTGAATAGATCTATTGGAAGTTGACGACCCACTTGAAGTTAGCCTGGAATGGTAACCAAGTGCACTTTATTCGAATTATCAAGAGTTTGGCAAACTCCTACGACGAGGGCATTATCACCTACATCATTGCTATGATGTGGGCTATTTATATTATTTATTATTACACCCGATGTTAAGGTTTGCGTGTCATGAGGCTTAGGGCAATATTTATATCACACTTCAATATCATTGTTTTTATCACTATCTCATTTGTGTTCAAACTACTACAAATAAAACACTGTGAATTCACTCAACCTTTGTGTTGACATTTTAAGCATGTTTATCTCAGGTAATTAAAGAAATCTCAAGCACGGAGTTGGCACGGGCATGGAGAAAAGACCCACCTTTGTTCCAAATAACTATATCATTCTTTTCAAACTCATCATCACTTTTGTGAACTACTACCCTCTTTTGATAACAAATATGTAATCTCTGAATATTGAGTTTTCATTAAATGATATAAAATTTCCCCTATTTATCAAAATTCTATACTTATGACTGTGATCTAGTTGGTAATACCCCGTTTAAGTCTTCCGCTGCTTCATTACGATTTTCGGGGTGTTACAGATTGGCATCAGAGCCAAGGTTATAGAGAACCAATTGATTTTTAAAACATTGGACTATAACCGCGATTTCTAAAAGGACCATTTTTAAAACTCTACCACCCTATGCCCTCCGTGCCAACACTTACGAACTTTTGCATTGAGATTTGCTTGGCAGATTATGCAAAACGAATGAATATTAACACTTTATTAACACATGCATTGAGATTTGCTTGGCAGATTATGCATAACGAATTAGTTTTATCACCTACGGATGTTATTATGGCTAATGCATATGTATATTATTAATGACTTACACTTATTATTATTGGGATATTACAGTACCATGTCTCCTTCATCTCACCCCATCATCATCGCTAAGAACCTCGATATCGAGGATGCCTACTCATCCACCAATGATCCAGCACCTCCCTCACCACACCCCGCTATACCTACATCATCCACACCATTTATTAGACCCGCCATACTTATCAGGCCCGGGAGGGATGTTCCACCCCATTACATTTTCCGATATTACCCCAATGGACCCAAGATGGTACACTCCAGGAGTCGCCTAGTACGCCCACTCATACCACTACCACCATCATGGACCCCTGGCATGTTTACCTATGAAGATTTGGATACCTCACTATGGATAGTGCCACGACCACTACTTCATACCACCACCGAAGATCCACCCAGAAGAGCACCACGTAGTTCTTAGACTACACTATTATCATAAGTAGCTTTTATCCTAGCCACGGGATGTGTGGCCAAATTAGTGACGCTTGTAGTACCTCTTTGTTGTATAACAAATGTGAGACAAGTTATCATTTGGACATGTGGTTCGGCTATGCTATGTATTGATATCGGTCTATAAGAGCCGAGATTTTCCATCATATATGTGGTGATTGTATCTACTCTTGTTATGATATCATGGCAGTAGTGCTTTATTCCGACTTTATCATGTTTAAGCGAACCTTGTCATATTACCTAGAATTTGTGTACAATCTCATATCAACTAGATGTGCCAACAGTCGCCCTTTGCACTCCATATTTTACAAACTATTATTATGCCATTTTACAAACTATTACCATGTAAAAGACAAATTTGATATCCTACCACTATCAACCAAAACAGTTCACTAACACCTCTTTATTATCTTACACTGTGAACAAACGAACTTTTCATCCTCTTAAGAAATTTCCAGACTTGCTATCAACTTACGAATTGTTTTGTTAGTTTCATATAAACCATTTTGTAAACACCCTACAGACCGTTTTGCTACTATCTGGTGAAATCATTTACTATTACTTTATAAAACATTTCGCTAAAACTTTATTGTTTATCACTATCCCATTAGTCATTTCGTTACTCTACTTTACCACCCAATAAACCACCACTTTGCTTCCATTTTTTTTCCCGACTATTTGACTACCTTACTACCCTCTTATAAAATAATAAACGGTGTCACTATCGACATACAAGCTATTTTACGAATCATCCCACAGACTATTTGATATAAACACAATAAACAAAATTTGCTACCCTACTACAAATCTATAAACCAACAAATGTTTATACTGACACCCTGCAGACTATGTTGCAAACACCCTACAAGTTTTATTATTGACTGATGGAGCGTGATGTGTCGTTGTGGTTTAGCAGTTTTAATGCCTACTCAAGTTTTAAATTTATATTTAGCCGACTTATCAATAACACACACACTTAACGAGCAGTGTACCCGGTCAGTATGAATATAATGGTAAGTAGAGTGTCGATCACTAAGAGTGGAACGTATTATCTCGTTATTCTAATCAGTATTTTAATATCCTAACGCAAGGGGGTTTCAGCCTGAGAGACTGGCACGATTTGTTTGCAATTAAATAATAAAATAAACCAATAGGCACGAATCAGCAAGTAGCACACACGTACACAGATAAATACTCGAGACAATAAGAGGGCTGTCCTTATGATTAAGTAGATTGTCACTTGTTTTATTGATAGCTTTATATGAAGTGTATGTAGTTAACCCTTTCTCGTTGGTCCTATTCTTATCGGCGAGTAAACCCTTAATGATTACTTATGTCTAAAAGTTATTCCTAAGTGATCAATTTAGTAATAACCGTGGGAGCCACATTATTTTCCGCAGTCAAATGCCCGCAAGCCACTAATAAACACAAAGGTTATCAATGCACTAATAAGTAGTAACCAAAGACATCAACATATAAACTTTAATTGATGGGAAAGCAAGTATTAAAGGGAGTGCAATCTTTCGTTGTCACATTACACAAGCCACCAATCCTGATGAATTAAAGTTTGCTAACACAATAAAACAAAACTACTTAATGAATTAAACACATGCAGCACCTTCTTACAGCTCTTGTATCTTCGTTTGGTGTGTCTTGTGCTGCCTCCTTGACTGAATTCGTCCTAGGGTTCTGCTGCTTCGGTCTTCGAATCTAATATATTCGCTTTCGAAATTCGTCTGGTCTTGGGGTATTTATAGTTTCTGTCTGAGGGAAGATGCGGCGCATCTAGTAAGTAGATGCGGCGCATTGACTTAACTTCGCGTGAGGTCCAAGATTATAATATTCAGGAATATTCGTACACCGCCAGAAGATGCGGCGTAACTCCATGATTAGATGCGGCGCATGTCCTCTTGTATCTTGGATCGTATCTGGTGATATCTTAATAGAGATGCGCCGTATGTAATTAGTGAGATGCGGCGCATCTGGAGCAGATTAGTCTTGATCTTCTTCATTTCAGTAGACTCTTAACTTCTTGCATGTTTTGCTCCATAATTAGTCCAAAATCGCTAAGTTTCACCAAATGCTTGTTTTTACCTGAGAATTACAAAAGTAAACGATTAAGTATCGATCCTCATACATAATATAATAAAACAAGTCAAATTAATAGGATAAATGATAGTAATAAAATGTACTTATTTGAGTTCATCAAATATCCCCCCACTTGAACTTTACTTGTCCCCAAGTAAACCTTAGAATTTCTCTTATGAAAATGTATCCTAAAAGATATTAGGATTTATTTTTATATTTAAGCATGTATTCGTTTATTTCATAATCACACAACTAAACACTTAACGAATTAGAAGTAAAGTAAAATAAGTTGATAAAAGCAAATCTAATCGTTTAACTGTCCAGTCGTGACAAATATTCTATCATAAGCTTGGCAAGTATACACATCTCCTCCACTAAAGCTAAGGAATACCAAGTCTAAAGCGGTAAAAAGGGTTTGTAGGCTTAAGGGTTAATTATTCTCTTTCACTATCGATCTCAAATTCCAGAAAAGGCGACAAAATCACAAATACATGATCGAATCCACGAACACGATACTTGCAATTGCTCAAATCCTTAACTCGAATAGGCTAAAGATAGGTCCAAACTTCACCAATAATAATATATCAAAAAGGGCGACAAAATCATAAATACATAGCCGAATCCACGACTACGATACTTAAGATTGCTCAAATCCCTAATTTCAATAAATCAAAGGTTTGGTAGGATAAATAATAATAAAGGGCATGGATAACATTTGGGATATAAATTGGTGTAAAATGAAAAATAAACAAAACAAATAAATTAAAATCCTAAGTGTGGTTAATCACTATCCCAACCATCCCATGAATAAGACTCATATCATCGAATAACTCACGCTTTAACACTTGAAACACACGCTTTAGGTAGACACGAATTATACTCAACAAGATCTTAATCAAAGAATAAACCTTAATTGGCGTTCCCATAACTGCCAATTCCCATTCAATCCATAGATATAGTATATAACAAATAGTGGTGATATCGACCACTTAATACAAAACTTTACATAAGTTGGTTAAAACAAACTTCCAACTTTTTTTCTTTTTCTTTTCTTATTTTTTTCGATTTTTTTTTTTTTTTTTTTTTTTTTTTTTTTGACATCAACATATAGATGTGTAAAATTTCACCACATCACTATAATGATAATTCTGGATAATTTTTCCATACTTTTCATACTTCAGAAATAACAGTAATAGTGAAAGTAGTAAACACACGAAAAATAAACTCAAAGATATACAATATTTACTTTCACTCCAATTGCATTGTGCAATTTCCCGATCTAACCAAAGATAATGAATTACGCACGCGAACACAGGTAATGTAAGGAAACACACTTTGCCTATAGCAATTAACCAACCACGGATTCTAATCTACAGGGTAGGCTAAGGTGTAAGGGTGTAACGAAACATTTTAAACTTAGGTGTAAGAAACGAAAGGAATGGCTCTGAGTGTTTTTCTAGGGGTATCTTACTCTAAAAATGAGAGTAACAAAAGGGTTTATACGGGGGTTAACTAACCAGTGTAGTTAGTTAATAACACATAACATATAATAGGCTATTTGGGTGTAATCCTAGAATTTTACCAATTTAGACAAGTCATTCCAATTATATAAATAATACTCATTATGGTGGTCTCGAATAGTATACAAGCCAAGTTCTAAAGTTTACAAGTCACCGGCACACTCATAGATTTGTGAATTTTGAAAAATCACAATTTTTGAAAATAACGTCTTGTGTGCAGTTATGCAACTTAGATCTTAAACAAAAACATGCTAAAAAATTTTTAAGTTTGATATATTAAGCACATTTTAAGCATAATTTTTGAAAAAGTTTAGGACAAGTAATTGTTAAGTGTTCTAATTCTCCAATCCCCCCACTTAAGTTAAACAACATCCTCGTTGTTTGTTTAAAAGGTTAAAAACTGGAAAATAAAAGAATTAGAACAGGAAAACTCCCCTGAGATTTGCTCGGTATGATCCTCCATTTGATAAGAGCAAAAATCATCTTTCTTGTGGATGAGAACGTTAAAGCTTCATACTTGATGTATCCACAGGAAATCCAGGAAACTATAATACCACCAACACTTTAAAACACACCTAAGATAAGAAAGGTTCAAACTTGCATAATACATTAGTAGTTAGGAAAAATAAAACTTAAAAATTAAAACTGAAAATCATCAGGTCAGTCGATGCGCCGTATCTTATGGAAGAAGATACGCCGTATCGAGCCTGGAATAAATACGGATCAGAATAAACATGCGCCGCATCCTTAACCAGGGATGCGCCGCATTAAAATAAACTGATAAATAGTTTTAAAGTCGAAAATAAAAATGCAGAAAAATTAAAATAAGATATGACCATTGCAGGGGATGCGTCGCATCTCAGAATTGAGATGCGCCGTATCCTCATGCGGGCCTGACTGACTCGACACAGAAAACAGAATAATAAAAATTCTCCGGGTTGTCTCCCGGCCAGCACTTGTCTTTATTCCAGAGTCTTCAAGTTAGACTCACGTTCAGCTCTTTAATATCGATCATTTATCCCTACATGGCCGCGTAGGATCCATTTAGCAACCAAATTGTCTCGTATATATTCAGGTCCCAAATTCAAAACTCCTTTGTAGAATCCTTCCATCAATTGATATGGGTACTCAATCCCTCTCTTATTGTCATCATCACTAATAAAAAGGAAGGGAGAAAATTTGTAGCAGATCCTACTAGTGGTATGTTTAAATCCAGGATGAGTTCGGGGCATCATATAAGTGATAACGTCGCTTCCACATTGAAAGGTAATCTTTCCTTCAAATCGTTTTGCATTAATAGTGATCTCCCTACAAAATGGTTTTCCAACAATCACGTCACCCATATTGCTGTCACAATAGGCATTCATGTCTTCAACAACGGCGAACTCAGTTACAATAGTAAAGCGTCCAACGAAGATCGGGACATTAATGAAGGCACCAACTACATTCTTTCCCTTATACTCCACTTTATTTCTCATAATGGAATTGTAAAACCTTCTTGACATGACATTGATTGGTAAAATAGGAAAGAAATTGGCGTCAATACACTTGTACCCAATCATGCATGTGAATTGCAAATTGTAAGCACAATCAGCATGGATCCTTCTACCATAGTCCCAAGAACCATCATACCCCTCAAATTCATCGTAATTCCTAGTATTAATAACGTTAATTTTTGGACTATCAAGAATTTCTCCTTCTTCTAACTCAGATTCCGCATCATCCATGAATAGGTCATTGGATTCTAATGGTCCATTAAGGTCATTAAGTTCAATGTAGTCCCCATTGTAACGTTCGGGTGATTTTTCATGCACTAATACATCGTTCATAAAATTGGCTTCGAAGTCGAAGTCAATTAGTTCTCCGAATCCTTCCATTTTCCTTCTGAAATAATCACAAAAGCATCAGTAGGATCTGTTCGCTAAGAAGAAAAATTAATGAATTTAGAAACGGATATATGAATACAAATAGCTGATATCTGCGGACGATGCGCCGTATCCAAAAAGTTGGATACGCCGTATCTTATAATCGTTAAAATTAGATCAGACTTTTATTCAGAAAATAGATACGCCGCTTAGAATTTATGAATGCGCCGTATCGAATTAATTAATCAAAAATCGATATTTATTTAAAATTAAATACGTCGTATTAACGAAAGTTAATGCGCCGTATTTTCGTTACGTTTAAAAATACAAGATTTTTGATTCAGAGGATACGCCGTATCGACAGAGATCGATGCGCCGTATCTGTTTAATAATTCGAAAACTGTTTTTAATTAAAATAATAGATACGCCGTATCTGCTAAAGCAGATGCGTCGTATGGCGTTAACGTTTAGAAATTTTTTTTATCAAAAACAGATACGCCGTATCTGCTAAAGCAGATGCGTCGTATTACTTTATCGCTTAAAAAAAAATTCTTATTAAAAACAGATACGCCGTATCTTGGGGAAAAGATGCGTCGTATCGAATTAATTAAACGCGTTGTATTTTAAAAAAAGAATTAAACGCAATACGCCGTATCTGAGAGATCAGATGCGCCGTATCGTTTGATTTAGCACAGTACAACGATAGCAGAACAGAAAAAAAATACGAAAAATAAAAACAAAAATTAAAACACACAAACAAAAATAAACACAAAAACAAAAATAAAAGCAAACAAATAACACACAAAACAACAAATATGCAAAATAATACAATGATGCAATTAATCTAATAAAAAGAAAAACCTAATTAAAATACTAATCAAATTAACAGATAATAACAATTCACTCCCCGGCAGCGGCGCCAAAAACTTGATGGAGCGTGATGTGTCGTTGCGGTTTAGCAGTTTTAATGCCTACTCAAGTTTTAAATTTATATTTAGCCGACTTATCAATAACACACACACTTAACGAGCAGTGTACCCGGTCAGTATGAATATAATGGTAAGTAGAGTGTCGATCACTAAGAGTGGAACGTATTATCTCGTTATTCTAATCAGTATTTTAATATCCTAACGCAAGGGGGTTTCAGCCTGAGAGACTAGCACGATTTGTTTGCAATTAAATGATAAAATAAACCAATAGGCACGAATCAGCAAGTAGCACACACGTACACAGATAAATACTCGAGACAATAAGAGGGCTGTCCTTATGATTAAGTAGATTGTCACTTGTTTTATTGATAGCTTTATATGAAGTGTATGTAGTTAACCCTTTCTCGTTGGTCCTATTCTTATCGGCGAGTAAACCCTTAATGATTACTTATGTCTAAAAGTTATTCCTAAGTGATCAATTTAGTAATAACCGTGGGAGCCACATTATTTTCCGCAGTCAAATGCCCGCAAGCCACTAATAAACACAGAGGTTATCAATGCACTAATAAGTAGTAACCAAAGACATCAACATATAAACTTTAATTGATGGGAAAGCAAGTATTAAAGGGAGTGCAATCTTTTGTTGTCACATTACACAAGCCACCAATCCTGATGAATTAAAGTTTGCTAACACAATAAAACAAAACTACTTAATGAATTAAACACATGCAGCACCTTCTTACAGCTCTTGTATCTTCGTTTGGTGTGTCTTGTGCTGCCTCCTTGACTGAATTCGTCCTAGGGTTTTGCTGCTTCGGTCTTCGAATCTAATATATTCGCTTTCGAAATTCGTCTGGTCTTGGGGTATTTATAGTTTCTGTCTGAGGGAAGATGCGGCGCATCTAGTAAGTAGATGCGGCGCATTGACTTAACTTCGCGTGGGGTCCAAGATTA
Organism: Artemisia tridentata subsp. tridentata; assembly: GCA_021014915.2. Lineage (NCBI taxonomy): Eukaryota > Viridiplantae > Streptophyta > Magnoliopsida > Asterales > Asteraceae > Artemisia > Artemisia tridentata. Next base: position 112,514,159 of record CP139504.1, read on the forward strand.
TAATATTCAGGAATATTCGTACACCGCCAGAAGATGCGGCGTAACTTCATGATTAGATGCGGCGCATGTCCTCTTGTATCTTGGATCGTATCTGGTGATATCTTAATAGAGATGCGCCGTATGTAATTAGTGAGATGCGGCGCATCTGGAGCAGATTAGTCTTGATCTTCTTCATTTCAGTAGACTCTTAACTTCTTGCATGTTTTGCTCCATAATTAGTCCAAAATCGCTAAGTTTCACCAAATGCTTGTTTTTATCTGAGAATTACAAAAGTAAACGATTATGTATCGATCCTCATACATAATATAATAAAACAAGTCAAATTAATAGGATAAATGATAGTAATAAAATGTACTTATTTGAGTTCATCATTGACTCATAAATTATTTTGCCCCTCTGAGCACCACATTAACCGCTGATAAAACAACAAACTATACCGCAATGCATCACAAACCAATTTTTCGTTACCCTACAAAACGTTTTACTACAAAAATCAAAAAAAAAAAAAATAATAATAATAATAATAATTTTGCGGCCTTACTGCCAATAATAATAAAGGGTCATCCCTATTGTTCTATAAACTATTTCACATATTATGAACTACCTTATTTTATGCAATAAATCGATTTGCTACTTTAATACTATTCCATAGACCAACAAACGGTTTCGCCAACATTTTGTAAACTAAGGTACATTTATCCAAATTTTCCGTCACCATTTTATAAACTCTTCTACACACCGTTTTACAACCTATTCTATAATCACCCTATGAACTAAGTCTATGACATTCCTAGTATCCGGATTTTTAAGACTACTTTCTGTTCTATAAACAACTTGCTGTGATAATTCCCCACCTATTGTACTTTCTATTCCTTTCTGATTTCCATATTATCAACAAATTTGTTATCACTCATAACATCTTTCCTTAAATTGCCATTTTGTAAACGGCGTGGGTTGAATCTATTTAAACACTGAGAATTATAACGACTAAACCGAACATCACATCATTGTTCCTAAATTATACATAGCCTAGCTACCTATGTCTAATTCAGGAGGGATCATGTTATGCTGGGAGCAGTTATTTATAAATCCTAAAACAAACTGATTCACCATCTACAAAAGCTGAAGATTAGCAACTTTCTCTACATTCACCAAGTTCTCGACCGGAACCCTCATTGTTAAAATTTTGTTATTAACAAACTCCTTTGTCTAACGGGTAGGTTACCCCCACAGATTTTTGGTATTCATGAAACCCTGGTCGTACCTTTGAAAGAAATTCGACTTGACGATAAGCTAAATTCTGTCGAAGAACCAATGGAGATTTTGGATAGAGATGTCAAACAATTAAAACAAAGCTGTATTCCTATTGTCAAAGTTAGAGGGAATTCTAAGAGAGGACCAGAGTACACCTGGGAACGCGAAGACCAAATTCGTGCTAAATACCCTCACCTATTCGATAAGACAACCCCGACCACTACCACATCTTAGGATTCGGGACGAATCCTGTCTAACGGGTAGGTACTGTAATAACCCGAAAATTTTGAATTATTAACTTTCTGTAAACCCGAAGCAATTGATTATGAATTTTAATCAAGTTATTTTATTCACCTTTGCATTCGAAATATTGCTATATATGTATTTTTTTTTCTTCTGAGAAATAACTAGTGAGATTACAAAACGAACCCTGTGACAAAACTCACGTTCCATTTTCACTGAAACCGTACGCGTACCGACACCGTGATAGTATGGCATAAGTTTAATAGATTCAAACGAAGAATGTGCAAAACAGATCATAAAAATAAATACGAACTCGGAGATAAAAACAAATAATTTATGACAACTCTAAAACTCTCGAACTGGAGATATTTAAACGAAGCCAAATCCGACACGGTCTAGCGAGACCCGGGTATTTAAAAGCACAAAATACACTCCACTAAATTTTTAACAATACTACTAACTTATATTTTTTTTTTCTTCTTCTCTTATTTTGTCGCCACTCTCCACTTATTATTTTACATTCTGCTGCTTCTTTTCACATTAACACATTCCCAAAACAATTTTTTTTTATCTGCTTCTCCTTCCTTGAACCTATCGAAACCCCAAATCCAGCCATAAACACCATCACCCTTTTTGCCTCCACCTTTTCACCTTATCACCTCTTTGGCAAAAATCACCATCATCAAAAGAACACTACCCCCATTGTTGTCGCCTTGCTGTTCCCTCGAAAACCCAGAAGAACGAACCATCACCATCACAAATTAATTAGGGTTGACCTTGAAGTTTTGTCCCTTTATTTTGTCACGAGATACCATAGGGTTTCGGGCCTCTAGTACAAAGATTTGACACAAATTTGGGATGTTAATTCTCCCACAACCCGAAAGCTATATGGAGCCTAACTCCACTTTCACCCTTAAATCCACCTCTTCTGGACACCAATCGAATCACATCAAAACTGCAAACACACCTCAAATTGAGAAGTTCTCAAGAAAAGGATTATAGTGTGATTCGAGTTGGGAAAAAGAAGTGGGTTTCTGGAGATTTTGAATCCGGGTTTGATAGTGTTCGACACCTTCTACAAATCATCAGGTTCATCTTTTATTTGAGGTTGATTTATATATATATTTTTTTACTTACATTCGAATTACATTAAATAAGAATAATTGAGGTTATGATAAAATGAAAGTAAGTATGAGAAATTGGAATAAGTTAGTCGAATGTGGTTATGTCGAATGATGTGAGGCTGTGAAAGATGAAGATAGGTTGAATTAGATTTAAGTGGGGTTATGTTAATTTTTTTTTGACACATATATAAATCGAATGTTGAGAAATATATGAATAAGTTGCGGTATGGAGTAGTCAAATGTAGTTTAGATGTCAAAACGGGTCAAAGGGGAAAGTTTGACTTAAAAAGTCATTGGGTTAGTTTGATTTCGGAATTGTTAAAAGTTATTAAGGAATAGCAGTTAAAGAATAAGTCGAAATCGTGTACATAAAACCCGGGCTAGCCTTTGCGTTATCAACCCCTAGACACCCAACGACTTGAGCTCGAGTGGTACTCGAGAGTCGTGTAACCAACGAGACCATAGCTTCAACCTTAATAACATTCGAACCTCGCCGAAGTCTCATTTGAGATAGCCTATTCTTTAAAACTGCTAATGGTTGTTCTTGTTTCAAACTAAAATACCAGACAAACCACAATTTCACCACTCTTAAAAACAAATCTACACATTTGAAAGTAAAATTGGGTTAGATTGAACACTGGGCCGAAGCCTAGCAAATAAATAAAAGAAGAGGATGGTTTGAACTTAGAATCGGGCCAAAGCCTCTAGAGAGTTGGATTACACTTGAGTTGGGCCACAGCCCGTACAAATTTCAGTATAAAACTAAAGGGTGCGTTTGAGTTATAAATTAATAAGTGAATGTATTATTTTTTTTGTTTATTGATGTCTCTTAATAAAACCCGAACTAACAATATGTCGGATATTAACTATTAAAAATTGTGACAAAAAGGACTAACCGAAATACTAAAAATTGTTATACGACAATGATAATTACGCCGTAAAATAAATAGTTAAAACGTGAAACAATGACATGATCGTTTTGAAAATATATAAACTATTTTACGTTCATCAAATCTTAATCGTAAATGCAAACTAAATTATGCCATACTAATCTAGGTCACGCGTTGAAGTTACTACACACCATTTGATTGCATCACAGATTCTACTACTACCAAGGTGAGTTCATAGTCCCACATTTTACTATGTTTTCAAATCCCGTGGGGAGATACATGCTATAAATCTGAACACAAATATTTTTGTATGCTATCCTGATTGATATTGCTAAGTTAATATTGCCTAAGTTACCACCCTGCCAAAAAGTCCCTCATATCATGAACCATTAATCACTTGCGAGTGAACGCGAATTCAGTGAATAGATCTATTGGAAGTTGACGACCCACTTGAAGTTAGCCTGGAATGGTAACCAAGTGCACTTTATTCGAATTATCAAGAGTTTGGCAAACTCCTACGATGAGGGCATTATCACCTACATCATTGCTATGATGTGGGCTATTTATATTATTTATTATTACACCCGATGTTAAGGTTTGCGTGTCATGAGGCTTAGGGCAATATTTATATCACACTTCAATATCATTGTTTTTATCACTATCTCATTTGTGTTCAAACTACTACAAATAAAACACTGTGAATTCACTTAACCTTTGTGTTGACATTTTAAGCATGTTTATCTCAGGTAATTAAAGAAATCTCAAGCACGGAGTTGGCACGGGCATGGAGAAAAGACCCACCTTTGTTCCAAATAACTATATCATTCTTTTCAAACTCATCATCACTTTTGTGAACTACTACCCCCTTTTGATAACAATAATGTAATATCTGAATATTGAGTTTTCATTAAATGATATAAAATTTCCCCTATTTATCAAAATTCTATACGTATGACTGTGATCTAGTTGGTAATACCCCGTTTAAGTCTTCCGCTGCTTCATTACGATTTTCGGGGTGTTACAATTAAACTTTAATGATAAGAATGAGAAAGGGGTGGTGTATTCCTATAGTTTCTAGAGGTAGATAAACATGAAGATTGGGCTATGAGCTTACGCATGATGGACTCAGTTACTGGGCTAAAAGTTTAATACTTTTTTAATCAGACAATAATATTATAAGTCTACCGACACTCTGTTTTAATATAGAGTAGTAATAGTAATTTCAAATTCTTTTTCTTCTTTCCACGTGTCGTCATTTGATATTTCTTTTTTTTTAATCGCTGGCCACTTGATCCTCATTTTTACCGTTCAAAAAAAAAAAAAAAAAAAAAAAAAATTGATCCTCATTTTTCTTCACGTGTCTTTTTTTTTTTTTTTTTTTTTTTTTTTTTTTTTTTTTTTTTTATTGTGATAGTGGGGTGTGGGACCCACCTAAAGATTCTTCGGAATTTATTTAAACTTTGGTCTCATTTGTCACTTTACATCCCTTGATTCACTTTAAGTCCTCATTTTGCATCTTGGGATAAACTTGCGATAATATTTGAGCTTTATTTTCGGGCTTTAATTGAGCTTCCGCTTAAGTTCGATAAATCATTAAATAAGCTCCAATAAATCTTTTAATCATTTTTAACATCTTCTAATCTTCAAATTAATCAATATTTGCTCCACATTTGCTCCAATAATTCTTGTCTCGTGTCGTTGGACTCGTAATTTCATGCTCTTTTCAATGGGGTGCTCGGGTAATTACCGTTTTTGCTTTATTTTCAAACCCTTGTACCTGCAAGACATAATAACACAAACTAAATATATTTGCAATATAATTTCACATTTTTTTTTTGTTATTAGTCTATTTTTAGCGTGTTTTCTGGTATAAAAATGATGTTTGTTTAAGCACACATCATATGTTCGTGTAACCCAGGCATTAGGGTTGAATAGTTTCTATTGAAAAGTGATTACACGATTTCAAGTGATATCCGGTACCCATTGATTATTTATATCCAACTGGGAGCTGCTTAAGATACTAACATCAACCAAGAGGTTGTGAGTTTAAGTGTCGTTAAAAACATTTGTGAGATATATAGTATAGGGTAATAGGATGTGAAAAAGTGTCGTTTAAAGAAAAGAAAAGAGTAGTCAATTAGTAAGTTGTAAAGTGGTTTTATAAGTCTCAATTCAAGCAACACTGTGATTAGAGGGTAAAGTCTTGTTGCAATCTCGGTGTGGACCAATGTCCTCAATTGGTGGAGCATCCGTAATAAGCAACAAAACATTGTCGATGACGTGTTGTCACTCTCAAGTTGCTTAACCTTTTCTCCCACACTCACCACCATATTCAATGCCATCGTGCAATCCACCCTTTGGATCCTATGACACTTTGGAAATGAGTCCTCCTTTGCTGCTAAAAGACCAAACAAAAGTCTTAAGCTAAATGATATCAAGCAATTCGCTATTTCACTTACACTTGGATCTCTAATCGACTTCGTAATGTCTCTATTAATTGGATAGAGTGGCTTTTTAATTTTTGTAACGCTCTATCATATCGTATATAATCGTTGTGCCTAGACCCGGTCCTGAGTTTTTTTATGCCCTAGGCAAGGTGATCGAAAAATGCCCCTACTAAATATTATAAACAAACATCACACTATCTTTAAGGGTTTTATATGCGGGAATTGAAGCATAAAGAGTTTGTAACTCACTTTCGGATAGCATCTAAATAAATTGTAGCTCGTTTAGTTCGCTAGTCATGTGCATAGAAATAGTAAATATAAGTAAATATAGTTCAAACTTTGTAGGGAAATGTTCCTTTTTAAACAAAACGATAACAAGAAAATCTTTATCTATAAACAAAATATATACCTTCATTAAATATAAATAGACGAATACCCGCGCAAAACGACGGTGTATAGCGAAAAATAATTATACTTGCAAACTTGTGGTTCTGATGTGACTCTTGATGCAACATTTACAGGTTCAATTTTTATTCATTGCGAGAAAATAGTTTATGAGATATAAATGAAAAAGATAAAAGTTTAAGGATTAAACAATATTTATAATATTAATTTAGTGGTGGATGTTGTTACCATTTTTAATTAAAGGTATTATAAGATTTACACATTACTCAAATTTAAGACCCTTATGTTTATGAAAAATTTATGCATACATTATAAGTAGGGGTGTCAGTAGGGTCGGGTTGACCCGACCCGAACCCTAACCCGAACCCGAACCCGAAAAGCCTTATAGGGTCGTGTTAAATCGGGTTGAAAAAGCTTATCGGATTAGTTTCACACGAACCCGATAACCCGACATTATTATCGGGTCGGGTTAAAGTTAGATAATTTTTGTTACCGGGTCAACCCAATAAGACCTGAAAATCTATAACATATTTTGTTCTGAACAAGAATTATTTTTTTACTAATAATTATATGTGGACATCGGAAAGTAGCAGATTAATATTGGAGTTGACTACATTTTTGGTCCTTGTGGTTTGGTGCGTATTTCATCTTTGGTCTATTATTTCAAAAAAAATTTGTTTTAGTCCAAAACCGATAGTTTCGTTCCACTTTCAGTCCATTTTGATAACGAAGTTAGTTCAGTTAGTTAAGTCTAATCGTAAAGTGGCAACATCAGTCCATCATACTAACGGTCGCTTGCAACGGTAGTCCTTTATACAATAAATCCTTTGCAACTTTGCCACGTTAGTCCTTTATACCAATAATCGTTTGCAACATTAGTCCTTTCTACCAACGATCGTTTGCAACGTTAGTCCTTTTATATACGTATTTATTTATGTTTATATATATACATTTTTGACACGTTTTTACACGCGTTTTGACACACGTTTTGACACACGTTTTTACACGCGTTTTTATACGCGTTTTTACACGCATTTTCACACACGTTTTTATACACTTTTTTATAAACGTTTTTACACGCGTTTTAACACACGTTTTCACACACATTTTTACACACGTTTTCTAAATTATTTTATAAATTTTTTTTCAAAATTTTTTTCCAAAGACATTGAAAAATTATTCAAAAAAAATTAAAAAAAAAATTGAAAAAAATTATTCGAAAAAAAAAATTTCGGAAAAAATGTTTTTCGAAAAAAAAATTATTCAGAAAAAAAAATGAAAAATAAAATTTCAAAAAAAATTTTTGAAAAAAAAAATTCGAAAAAATATTTTCGTAAAAAAAGTTTTTTGAAAAAAAAATTCTAATAGAAATTTCTGAAAAAAAAAAAACGTGCGTAAAAAAATGTATAAAAACGTGTATAAAACGTGTGTAAATAACGTGCGTGAAAATATACGTGAAAATGTGTGTAAAAACGTGTATAAAAACGTGTAGAAAAAAGTGTATAAAAACGCGTGTAAAACGAATGTAAAAACGTCTATAAAAACGTGTCTAAAATATATATAAAAACATAAATAAATACGTATATAAAAGGACTAACGTTGCAAACATTGCAAACGATCGTTGGTAGAAAGGACTAATGTTGCAAACGATTATTGGTATAAAGGACTAACGAGGCAAAGTTGCAAACGATCTATGGTATAAAGGACTAACGTTGCAAATTACCATTTGTATGAAGGACTGATGTTGCCACTTTACGATTAGACTTAACTAACTGAACTAACTTCGTTATCAAAATAGACTGAAAGTGGAACGAAACTATCGGTTTTGGACTAAAACCAAAACTTTGTGAAAAAATTGACCATAAATGAAATACGCACCAAACCATAAGGACCAAAAATGTAGTTAACTCTAATACACAACATGAGTGACACTATGCCTGTTCTACAAATATTCATAATTTTTTTTTTCAACTCTGTTACAGCTCATATCTGTGATAGCTATTACCTTCACAAATATATTAACAAAAATACCAAGGTGCTAAGAGCTAGAATTGATGTGCAGGGGTGTAAACGAGCCGAGTCGAGTCGAGTATTGACAAGCTCGAGCTCGGCTCGACATATAATACTCGAGCTCGAAACTCGGCTCGAGCTCGACCGAGCCTCAAAATTTAAGCTCGAGCTCGGCTCGATCACTAAAACTCGAGCTCGAAACTCGACTCGGCTCGGCTCGTATATGACGACAAATGTACTAATCGAGCTGGAACCGAGCTAAAACTCGAGCTCGGCTATACAATTGATGTGCATGGTTGATTTATCTAATTCTTTAATCAGACTATACAAGAATTTAGGTTGATGTGTCATGTATATACTTGTTGGAAGTATTATAGCAAGTTTTAGGATTGTAAGGCTAAGAGGAGTGAGGCTGCTTCTCAGCCGATTAAGCCCCTCACCGCCCCTTTTTCTCCATCTACATCACCCCCATGGGGCGATTAGCCCTTTGGGCGGTAAAAATAGAACTGCCCCCTTTTTTTTTTCTTACCCAGTTATTGTTTGTCACGTGTCCAAGGTTTATATTACTCCACTTATTGTCTGTCACGTGTCGTGAGTTGCCCCACCCTCCTAAGTAGCCCCACTCCCCCTTTTTTTTGAGGCTACCCAACTTGCTGACTCAGCGCCACGTGGCGCGAGTCGCCCCTTAGTTGGGTAGCCTCACTCCCTTCAGGATTGTAACTGAGAATTGAGATGCTCCTCGTTTTTTGTTCTTTAGAAAAGATCACTATGATTTTTACTTGTTACAAGTTTATGAAATATGCTTATTGGTGGTTATTTAATGTTACTCGCAAATTGTCTACTCGTACTAATATTTTTTGACGTAATGACAGAAAGATGGTTATGAAGTGCTGCTGTGTTTTTGAAGCAGGATGTCTTATGTCTTACTGTCTTTGGTAATGCTATGGCAAACAAGCATGTTTTTTTTTTTTTTTTTTTTATAAATGAAATGAAATGACACAAGTATTAGAATCCAATCCAACGACAGTAGTAACTAGTAAGTTTGGTTCATACAGTTTGCTATGTTTGGTTCAAAATTACACAAAAAGAGGCTTACTACTACTAGTCACATTTGGTAATTGTTGGGACAAATAGTCACGTTTGGTAATTTATTAGTTGCTCATTTGTAGCACCCGATAACCCGAATCACCCGACCCGAATACCACACGAAACCGATAACCCGATTCCTTATCGGGTCGGGTTGCGGGTGAGATTTAAAAATCAAAACCCGACTTGACTTGACCCGACTCGATAAGACCCGATAACCCGACCCGATAACACCCCTAATTATAAGTATTACAGAAGATAAAGTTGGTCAAACAAGCTTTAAAGTCATGTTGCATTTTATGATTTTAAGTTTTTACTTTCTAAGGTATTCATCTTTTTCTCGCTCCTTTGCCTATATCTGTTGCTTTTCTTCTTCCTCTTAAACCTGAAAATACCCATATATTTTTTTTTCCTTCATCTATATGATTCAGAATGGTCTTGATTAAAGCATTAATAAATAAAGGCTTGCTTAGGTGTTACAAGAAACATTTGAAAGTCGAACCATCCAAAAAAACTCAATGTTTTACATTTCGCCGGATCACATCACATAGAATTTTGATGCCCCCTATTTAAATGATGCTGAGCCGTCGCTCACTCCGACCACCCCCAGGGCCGGCCATGATTGTGCCTAGATTCTCACTAGTTTTTACTCCATCCGTCCCATATTAAGTGTCCACTTTCCAAATGCACAAAGTTTTAGGAAATTCCACTAACTACACTCTCCACCAATCAAATATCACTATTACCCACTAAAGTCTCTTCTCATTGGTTGAAAATATTCTCTGGACACTTAATTTGGGACATCCCAAGATTCCATTATGGACACTTAATATGGGACGGAGGGAGTAATATACTGCTGGTTAAATTTAAAAAAAAAAAAAAAAAAAAAAAAAAAAAAAATCTTGTTTTTAATACTAAAATAAAGTTAAATCAACCTTTAACACTTTAACCGAGAGGAATATTTATATTGTAGATTATACTAAAAAAAAATCTGGTTTGTAAGGCGAATAAATTAATCAGGTTTTGAACGTATTCATATATAGATTTTGGAAGTCTCGTATATATTTTCCATTTTACTTAAACACGGATTTTTATTTTTTACTTTTACTTTTTATAGTCTATCAAAGGGGTACACCATGTAGTCATGTACACTTAAAAACTGAATTAATTAGAGATTAAACAAGTTATAAATCTCTCAGAATTCACTCAGTCAACGTCTTATTAACCTATTATTTGACGAGAAACAACAAATTTGTAACCAACTAGTAAATAAAGACTAAACAGATAGTAATGAAGTTTTCTGATTAAAGCCGTTATGTTGTTTTGTGCTCTCTTGCTGTTTTTTCGTAACTTAAAACCAAAACAAATACGGGAATGGTCAATGGTGATCGTATTTGTGCTATGCATGTGCATTATTATGCATGCATGTATAATTTCTTATAACAGGAAGATTTTATTAAAAACTCAACCAAGAAGCTTGAGATGGAGAAATTTGCAAGATATTGTTACATGACAAGATAGGATCATAGATCCATATATTCCAATCTAAGTTAAATTTCCAGTTTCTATAAGTAATCCACGAGAAAGAAAGAGTTTTGATTTCTGCTTCAAGTGTGTCCTTTGGAGGTTTCAAGTAAAAAATCCGTCTATTTATGAAGTGCCAAATTAATACTAGTAGTCCAATTGGCGAAAAAAAAATAATAATAAATAAAAAACGATTCAAGACAATTAAAGATATTAAGTTCCATATGTTGATCAATCGCGGAAACAAAATTTAATAACTAATTTTGTATTTTTTATTGTTCATCTATAAAGTATCACCAATAACTAGTCCATGTTCACAAAATAAGTCAAGCTTCATTCAAGAAGAAACAATGGAATCTTTAGTGTATGCTCCACCATTGTTACTCTTAATCTTTTTTCTCATTAAGTTATACTACTTTAATAGATCTTCCACCAAGAAAAACCTGCCACCTTCACCACCAAGACTCCCAGTTATCGGCAACCTCCACCAGATTGAACCACTCCTCCACCATTCGCTCCATTCCCTATCCAAAACCCATGGTGGGCCGCTCATGCTCATTCACCTGGGCTCCGTCCCAACCCTAGTGGTCTCATCAGCTAAAGCAGCCCGTGAGATCATGAAAACTAAAGATCTTCTCTTTGCCAATAGACCCGATGTTAAAATGTGGAAGCATCTCCTCTATGATCTTAAAGAAGTCTCGGTAGCGCCTTATGGCGAGTATTGGAGGCAAATGAAGAGCATAATGGTTGTCCATATGTTAAGCAATAAGAATGTCGAAGCTAGTAGTGAAGTGAGGGATGAAGAGATAGCTATTGTGGTTGAGAAATTAAAAAATTCTTGTAATAAGGTGGTTGATTTAAGTGATTTGTTTGTTACTATTACAAATAATGTGGTGTGCAGGGTGACGTTTGGAAGGACTTATAATGAAGGGGAAATTGGGAGGAAGTTTAAGAAGATGTTGAGAGAGTTTTTTGAAATATTGGGTGGTCTTAACTTGGAGGATATGGTTCCTTGGCTCGCGTAGATGGATCGATTGAGAGGGTTTAATGCTAAAGTTTTGAGGGTGGTGAGAGAGGTGGACGAGTTCTTGGAGGGTGTGGTAGAGGAGCGGCTCAGAAAACACTCAACTGGTGATCGTGGTAGGCGAGAAGACTTCATTGATATATTACTTAAGATCCAAAAGGATGATAGCATGGAGTGACTCTAGATAGAGTTGCTCTCAAAGCACTCCTCTTGGTAACTCTCTTAACTCTATCTTTACTTGATCATTTTTATCATGAAATTTGTATTAATTGTAATTTATTTGATTCACTCTATACGACTGAAGGAGGTTCGTCCTTAATTGAATCTAAAACCCTAACTTATAAAATCGATATCCGACCACTTATTAACGAAAAAGTGTAGGATCTCGCAAAAGCTTTCTTACACGTAATAATGTTCAAAGATTTAACTACGTGATTATATCGTTTTTTTTATTAAACACGGAGTATTTGAAACTAGCCTTCCTTAAATCGTACACTAATTATGATTTGTATAAGAAAATTCTTTTTAATAAGCATTCAAGTATCTATATCTGTACTACATATAATGGAGGAAGCACTCTCTCTCCAAAAATTTTAGACTTACAAGAAATAATACATGGTTTACAACACTTTAATGCACCCGATTTTCAGAATTACAACAAAGTAAGCATATTGTACAACAAAATAAAGCGTGGCGTTATTTTAAGACCAAAATTCTATCAAACAACATTAATGCTATTAAAAACACCCCTTCACAAAAAATTACAACCATTTAAGCACAATGTACAATAGCTGCAACCCTCCATTAAAACCCATCCATATTAATGCACATAATTTTCAGAGTTACAACAAAATGAGCATAGTGTACAACAACATAAGCATGCTGTAATTTTCAGACTTACAACATTAATGCTATTAATTAATACACCTCATCATCAATTAATACAAAATGTAAAGCACAATGTACAAATACATATCCACACAATTTGATGATTGCTTCAATACGTATCAGCCCAAAACATATCCACAAAAGTTTCAGCTTTTGATCTCAAATCGAAACAAATCGAAACTAAATCCAACATCCAAACTACAAACACAAATAGAAGGTTAGAAATTAAAAGAAAACAAAATAAATACTAACTCGCCCGAGTCAACGCGAGTTGACTCGGTGAGTCACCGAGTTAGACCGAGTCATACCGAGTCGTGGTCAAAATAATAGATCCACACGATTTTTAAAATAAATAAAAGGTTTTATAAAAGATTTAAAGTAAAAAATGGGTGTTATAAAAGTTTTAAAAAAAATTTAGGGTTTCGAATAAAAATAAATGAGGGAAGGAGAGGGCGCGTGAGGTGTTACCGATGAGGGGGAAAGTGGTGGAGCGATGGTGGTAGTGTGGCAGTGGCGGTGAGGTGGTGTTTCGGTATCAAACGAGCTCCAAAGGGGATCAACTGCTCCAGAAATGGATGAAATGGGCCGATTTATCGATTTAGGGAGTTAAGGTTTTCGCCTGAAAATTTTTTCGGCGATGGAAGGTGGCGGCCGGCCGGCGGTTACCGGAGGTGAGGGGTTGTCCGGCGAGGGTTAGAGAGAGAGGAGAAGCGTGTGTGTTTGTGTTAATAATTGTTAGGTAGAGAGAGAGAGAGAAAAAATTGAGTTTTATTAAAATGGGAGGGGTCAAAAACAGACAAACAAAACTAGAAGGGTGAGAACGAAAAATAGGGGCGGAGGGGTTAAAGGGTTAACTTAGTGAAACTTTTGAAATATTAATCGTGGGACCCATTTGACGTACCAAACGGACTCGAAAAATAAAGAAACTTGCGCCATTGTTCTCGAAATAATTTTTCCAATAAAAACGGGTATAAATACGCATAACTTTCTCAAAGTTAATTTATTTGGCAAATTCGATTCGTTTCGTGCTTTCTAGGTTGTGCCGGCTCGATAAAGGAATAACGCTCACGTTTATTAAGATATTTACCGGTTTTCAAGCCCAAACAAGTTCAAAGAAGTTTAAAAGTTATGAGAGATCTAAAATAAATATTTTGGATAGAAAATAAGTTTAGGAAATTTACCGGGTGTTACAGCACATACCCCTTAAAAGGAATAGCGTTCCCGCGATTCAGTTCAAGTTATGGGTTTGAATAGTGTTGGTGAAAAGGTGATGGTACGGGTAGTTGATTTGGGTCTCACTAGGTTGTAATTATACTATTGTCTTAACTAAATTTATTGTTATTTGTAAATTAATTGTTAAAAAAAATATTGTCACATAACATCACAATGCCAGAAAATATAGTCACAGGGTACCCGCCGCCGCATCGCGCGGGTACCCTGCTAGTATTACTTTATAGACAGTTCATGTAATTGTTGATTTTCTTCATTGTTTATCTATACTATTTATAAAATAAAAATGGTCAAACTTGAAAAGTGAAAAAATTCAACTATAGTCAAACTTAAAAAATTTTGTCATCTATCTAAGGAAACTTATGAAATAATTTTAAATTAAAATGTATTTAAGGTATATACTAATTATTCTAAGCTTACACCACAATTTCATAAAAAATATACAAAACCAACTTTCGGGTCTAACCGGGTTTCGAAAATATAAAAACCGGTTTTATTTGAACCCTTTTTTTTTATCGAAATCGGTTCAACCGGTGGAACCGGCCGGTCGAACCGGGTTTCAAAACATTATGTTTAATCCCCAAATCCTCAAACATATATTATTTTTCGTTTATAACCCCTAAACTTTTTTATCGCTACAATTATCTGCCGCTAGTTGAATTTTTTTACCGTAACTGTCTAAACTGATAGAATTATATTACTCCATCCGTCTCAATTTTATTGTCACTTATTCCTTTTTCGGACGTCCCAAAATTATTGTCACATACCCAAAATAGAAAGTGAATAGATAGTGGAGTTTGGTAAAGTTTACTATATTACCCTTGGTTGAAATTAATATTGCAAACTTTAAAGAAGTGTTAATTAATTGGTTAAGGGTAAATTTGTCATTTGGCAAAAAAGTAAGAGAGAGAAAGTAGTGATAGTGATATTTTTCTAAAAGAATGTGTTTTTTGTCGGGTGACAATAATTTTGAGACGGAGGGAGTACTAAAACATTATTTAGGTAAAAAGAAGGTCAAGTTTTGCTATGACTTGTAAAGTTATAAAATGGTAAACGTGAAGCACGATTCTTTTTGTTTGTTGTCCGTATGTAGCTCAATTACATAAACTATTAATTTTGTTGTATCTTATGTTATCTATACATCTACTCTCTATTATATATATTCAAAACATCAACATTTACCTGAATTCTTAATTCCTAGAATTGGTTTGGCAGGAATTGCAGATCTCAGCTCGTGGGTTTGATTCCTATCAATGTGCCTAATAATTTATTTGGCGTATTTTTAATCAATATAATGTTGATCTAGCGTGATTAGCATTGTATGAATATATATTAAAAAAGAACATATACAATTAACAATTCATCTAGATTAGTGTAAAAATAGGAATAGCTAGAAATTTTCTTTATCATTGGTAACATTTTATTTGTGTTATATATAGGATGCATATACGGCTGGAACAGATACAACCGCATCGGTATTAGAATGGACATTTATAGAACTTATGAAACATCCTAAGGTTTTGAAGAAAGTTCAAGATGAAATAAGAACCGTTGTGAAAGATAAGCAACAAGTAAACCAGGACGATGTTGACAACATGAAGTGTTGAGGTCCTACGGATCTTGGATCAATCGATGAACATGTATGAGTATGCACAACAAATCGTGTGCAGTGACCCTTTTCAAACAGAGGGTGGGAACTTTTCTGTAAACACACTTGTATTATTGTTCAATTCCACACTTGTAAATCTGTACATAACATGCTATTTATAGTTTTCTAAATGGTTCCATTGAACCATCATGACTGTTCACAAACAACCATAGCCGAAATAAACTAACTTCTAACTACTTCTAACCGCTTTTAACTAACAAACGGTTGTAAACTATTCTAACTAACATCTTCAGCCCTTAGGCTTTCAATTCATATGAATTTCTTGATTAATACTTTTCAACATTCACAGCCCTAATCAAGAAATCATACTCTTCACTCTGTTCTTGTCCACCTTTGATTGCAGCCTCGCTCCTTCTTCCTTATCATTATCCTGATCGCCTTGTAACTTCTGATTGCCTTGTAACTTGTCCGGTCTAATCATGTTCAGTTGCCTTTTTCGTTCCATGGATGATCTTCTGATCATCGTCCTTGTTTATCTTTTTCCAGTGCACTTCCTACTATTCCAGCGTCTGCCTTCTCCTTGCCATGTGGTTTTTTACCACTTCTTCTTTGGGCTTCTCTTCATACCAAGGCTCCTTTGCTGTCTCCTTGCACCATCTCCATGAACCTTTTTCTTGCCGTGTCTTATTCCCGCCATATATGCGTAAGACACCTTTCTGGAACGTATCATCTTGCAATTAACATGATCATCTTTCTGTTCTGGTTTCTAACCTTTTCTGGACTTCATTCTTCTTGCCTTTCTGCCCGAAAATGGGTCGTTTCCATGATCGTTCTTCATGCTCTGTTTTTCGGGTTTCTTGTTCTTCATAGGCGATCACTTCCTGGACTGCAATGATCGATCCACGTTAACCATCTTCTTTTCCTATCATCTTAAATTTGTACTGAATTTCTTTGAACAAAACTCTTCTAGGGCACATGTGGAATTTGTAATTGCTACTGACATACCAGACCTCATTCCAAGTGTAATCATTTGTACTTTCCACCATGTAATTTGCAATTACATGCACCTTTTCTGGGTATTTCCTTTCTTCTGCAATGATTTGGTTTGTGGTCTTTATCTCTTGTTGCAATTCTACACCAGCAAGTTTCTTTCTGCTTTCACATGCCCAATAAGCATGTCCCCTTTTCTTGCAAATGTAACACCTAGACTTCTTGTCCCTCTTTGAAACAACAACAATCTTTCCTTGTTCTTTTGACCCTTCTGTTTTCTTTGTGGCATTGAATGCTTCATTTTCCAACACCTTTTGTACCAACATCTCTTTTCCCTTGGGTGAGATACTTTTACTTCTTCTGCAGTTCCACTGGTACATCCTTTTTGGGGTTTCCCTCAATAAGTATCTTCCACTTTGGAATCCAGTATTTGGTTTAAAAGTTGGCCTTTCCCATGGATCTGAGCCAGTGCTCTGATACCAATTCTTCACAGGTTTTTGGCCAACCAAATGTTGCTTTAAAATGTGTTTCATGGTTTGTGAAAACTGTGTGTGTATTGTGAATCAATGGAACAGTAACTATGCAAAATAAATATTGCAAAGAAATTTCAAATAGATAGTGAATTGTTGTTATTGTTTTCTACATCAGAAAACATATATATATACTACACTAATCGACACCTAATGACAGTTATATTCTCATCCAACCATTGTGTCCTTTGGATGTAACTGTCAACTAAAATAACTACCAATAACTGCCTGCTAATGGGCTGTTTGGGTTAACACATTCGACCCATTATGCAGACTTAGATTCGACCCAAACATAATACATAAAACATACTTAATATTGTCTTAACATAAGTAATAAACTTTGATCTAAATAATTAGGGGGGAGATTGTTGGCTCCTAATTTATTTAGATCAAAGTTTATTACTTATGTTAAGACAATATTAAGTATGTTTTATGTATTATGTTTGGGTCGAATCTAAGTCTGCATAATGGGTCAAATGTGTTAACCCAAACAGCCCATTAGCAGGCAGTTATTGGTAGTTATTTTAGTTGACAGTTACATCTAAAGGACACAATGGTTGGATGAGAATATCAGAGGCGTCTCCGAGGATTTACGGGCCCTATCCGAGCCGTTAAAAAATGTGCCCCTTAGACCCCTTATTGGGCTTATAAATTTATTATGGGTTATAGATTTAGTTATAAGATTGGAATTTAATTGGGCCCAAGTTTAAATGTTTAATACCTATTTAAAAAAATACACATAATATATATATATATATATATATATATATATATATATATATATATATATATATATATATATATATATTATAGGATTTTTTTTAAAAAAAATAGGCCCTCGCGAAATCGGGCCCTGGCCGGTTGGCCTCCCCGGCCACCCTTAGAACCGCCTCTGGAGAATATAACTGTCATTTGGTGTCGATTAGTATAGTATATATATATGTTTTCTGATGTAGAAAACAATAACAACAATTCACTATGTATTTGAAATTTCTTTGCAATATTTATTTTGCATAGTTACTGTTCCATTAATTCACAATACACACACAGTTTTCACAAACTATGAACCACATTTTAAAGCAACGTTTGGTTGGCCAAAAACCTGTGAAGAATTGGTATCAGAGCACTGGCTCAGATCCATGGGAAAGGCCAACTTTTAAACCAAATACTGGATTCCAAAGTGGGAGATACTTATTGAGGGAAACCCCAAAAAGGATGTACCAGTGGAACTGCAGAAGAAGTAAAAGTATCTCACCCAAGGGAAAAGAGATGTTGGTACAAAAGGTATTGGAAAACGAAGCATTCAATGCCACAAAGAAAACAGAAGGGTCAAAAGAACAAGGAAAGATTGCTGTTGTTTCAAAGACGGACAAGAAGTCTAGGTGTTACATTTGCAAGAAAAGGGGACATGCTTATTGGGCATGTGAAAGCAGAAAGAAACTTGCTGGTGTAGAATTGCAACAAGAGATAGAGACCACAAACCAAATCATTGCAGAAGAAAGGAAATACCCAGAAAAGGTGCATGTAATTGCAGATTACATGGTGGAAAGTACAAATGATTACACTTGGAATGAGGTCTGGTATGTCAGTAGCAATTACAAATTCCACATGTGCCCTAGAAGAGTTTTGTTCAAAGAAATTCAGTACAAATTTAAGATGATAGGAAAAGAAGAAAATGAAAAGAAGTTCATTTTCTCCTATGGGATTGGTGATGCTACAGTCAAAACAAAACATGGTATCAGAGAATGATGGTTAACGTGGATCGATCATTGCAGTCCAGGAAGTGATCGCCTATGAAGAACAAGAAACCCGAAAAACAGAGCAAGAAGAACGATCATGGAAACGACCCATTTTCGGGCAGAAACGCAAGAAGAATGAAGTCCAGAAAAGGTTAGAAACCAGAACAGAAAGAAGATCATGTTAATTGCAAGATGATACGTTCCAGAAAGGTGTCTTACGCATATATGGCGGGAATAAGACACGGCAAGAAAAAGGTTCATGGAGATGGTGCAAGGAGACAGCAAAGGAGCCTTGGTATGAAGAGAAGCCCAAAGAAGAAGTGGTAAAGAACCACAGGGCAAGGAGAAGGCAGACGCTGGAATAGTAGGAAGTGCACTGGAAAAGGATGAACAAGGACGATGATCAGAAGATCATCCATGGAACGAAAAAGGCAACTGAACATGATTAGACCAGACAAGTTACAAGGCAATCAGAAGTTACAAGGCGATCAGGATAATGATAAGGAAGAAGTAGCGAGGCTGCAATCAAAGGTGGACAAGAACAGAGTGAAGAGTATGATTTCTTGATTAGGGGAGTGAATGTTGGAAAGTATTATACTTTCCAACATGAAGTACTTGAAGGCTGTTATAAAAGAAACTCTACGTCTTCATCCTCCAATTGGTTCCTCGAGTCGCAAGCCAAGATGTCCAAATCATGGGTTATGACGTTATAAAAGGAACTAGGGTTATTATTAATGCATGGGCCATTGCTAGAGACCCTAAAGTATGGGATGAACCAAACGAGTTTCGACCTGAGAGGTTCTTGGATTGTTCTATTGATTTCAAAGGGCTAGATTTTGATTTGATCCCATTTGGTGCCGGAAGAAGAGGTTGTCCTGGGAATTCTTTTGCAGTGGCGACTGATGAGAATGTATTGGCTAATCTTTTGCATAAGTTTGATTGGGAGTTGCCTAATGGAGGGACAGAAGAGGATCTAGATATGAATGAACAACCTGGACTAACGATTCGTAAAAAGCTTCCTCTATTGGCTATTGCGAAGCCTTTCTCTATTTAACTATTATACATACCAAGACATTTTGTTAAAAATTTGTTTTGATATGTTTAGTGGCCGGAACATTTCAGTTTATGGTGGAATAATTAGAGGTTAATATGCTACTGGTGTACGTTTATGAGTTTTGGTGCTCTTATATAATTGATGTCACATAATGTATAGCAGCACGATGATGATTGTATGATTTATATATATTATGTGCTTAATAGAAAACTTTAAAACACTATGATAGACCCATGGCATATTTAAGATAAACCTAAATTCTTGACTTCACACGATAGCCGGTTTTTAGTGAAGATACATGCCGTTGATATAGGTCCGCTAAACTACAAAAGACATCGTTTTTTTTTTTTTTAGTAAAACTTTTAGCGACGACATGTCGTCGCTAAAAGTTCGTTAGAGGACAAGAAAAGATTATGTTCAAACTTTGACCCTGACTTTTATCTATAGCGACAACTGTGTAGCCGCTAAAGGTATGACGACAGGGATGCTATTTTGGGCTTGGTCAAACGAAAGTTTCCCTCCTAAAAGTATTTCCCGCCTGCCGGTATGATGAATGTGTAGTCGTTGAACTATTTATGTTTTTGTTTAGCTTTCGTGTGCGACAAATAACGACTTTGAACGTTTAAATCTGGAATGTGATTCATATGTTTAATTATCGTTTGTGTTGATTTGGAATATCTGAAAAAACTAAAAATTCAGGAGGTTTTTTTTACCAAAATAGGTTAGAAAACTTGGAAAAGATGCAGACAACAACTTGCGTATTAAAATCTGCAAGTCACCTATAGCGACCACATGTTGTTGCTATAGGTCGTCTTTATAGCTCAAGTCAAAGCTACGGCATATGGTCGCTATACGTCGTTTCTATAGCTCAAAGTCAATGAGTTCACCGCGTTCATATAGTAAAAAAATTAAAGGTCAAAAAGTCAAGCTTACTTATAGCGACGACATGTCATTGCTTTAAGATGTGTAAAAAGGTTAGAGTAAAAAACTCAAAAAGTCAAGGTAAGATGCGTAGTCGCTTTGCCAGTTTGCCAAATGTGTCACCATTAGAACTTATAGCGACGGATGTATGGAGACGTAGTGGCCACCTGTCGTCGCTACAGGTTAAAGCGACGACATTTTGGACTAATAGCGACGAATTTCGTCGTCATGATAACTCGAATATGCTGTAGTGGTTTTCACAATAATTGAAAATTTTGGAGCACATAGTCTCAAAAGTGAGTGATCGATGAACGCATGATATGTTATAAATTTACATAAGTACGCAAAAATGATCAAGAGAAAGATTCAAAAAAGTTTGATAGTATAGGTTTTCTTGTCTAAAAAATAAAGATAAGCTGTTAATGAAATAATTCAACTATGATCTATATGCTTGAAGAAAATTAACCAGCTCAAAGAATTGGAAGAAATTATGAACGTGTAGAAAACAATGATTTAAACCAGAAAACAAGCTTTGAATCTCAATTCAAGACAATAATTTTATATCAACCAAAAACCAAACTACAAGATCAACAAGAAACTAATCTCAATCAAAATCACAAAGAATACCAGGTCACCACAACCCTTGCCACTGCTAATCAGGTATAAGGCTATTGACTATATTATGAATAGTTCTATTACAATAACACTTAGTTAAAACTTAAAATCACACAGATCAACAAAGATCAAACACAGAAATTGGTTGCTTATCAAAAGATAGAAAGAAATATGTTAAAACGGGTGATGAGTTATAAAACCCTAGCAACAAAATGGGAGCTTATATATTTCAAATCTTGCATCTTTCAGCACTTGACACTTTAGGGCCTTGATGTTCCACTCTCTTTACAAACTTGGCAGAAACTAGAAAACAACATAATCTGAAATAGACCAATGATACAATAAGTCCCTCTAGTATAAGTGTTCCAGTTGAGTTATAATTTTAACATCCCCCCTTAACTCAATTCTGGAACACATAAAAAAGACCAAGTTTAGAAACCATTTTTTCATGTTACAACTTATCTAAACCCTTATTTAAAACATCTGATGTTTGTTCAGCAGACTGAACCTTTTCAATTTTAATAACACCTGCCAAAATTTTATCCCTTACAAAGTGTAAATCAATTTCCAAGTGTTTAGTCTTTTCAAGAAAGACAGGGTTAGCAACAATCTTAATTGTTGCTTGACTGTCACAAAAAAGTTAGGTCTTTTAAAACTTTGAGAGCCCAAACAATTTTTGAAGTGGAAAAAGCCATTGCTCTGTATTCATCTTCTGCACTAGACTTAGAAAGGGTATTTTGTTTTTTGCTTTTCCAGGAAACTAATGAACCATTTAAAAACAAGCAAAATCCTGTAATAGATTTTCTAGTAACCACAAACTTTGCCCAATATGCATCTACATAAGTTTCAAGAGACTCAAAAGGATTTTTAACAATATGTATGCCTCTTCCAGGAGAACCTTTAAGGTATCTCAAAACCTTAAGGCATTTTTAAGACGAGACTTAAGTGGTTTATGCATAAATTGACTCAGACAATGCACAACGTAAGAAATATCAAGCCTAGTGTGAGTTAGATAAATCAACTTTACAATAAATTTTTAATACTCAGTAATATATTATATAAAACAGGATCAGCTAAAGAAGGCTCATTAGGGGTGTTCACGAGCCGAGCCGAACCGAGCGAGGGTCTGCTCAAACTCGGCTCGAATTGAAACCGAGCAGCTCGGCTCGGCTCGAACTCGCTCGGTTTAATAACATTTTCATGTCTTATCTTTGTTAGCTTATAATAACATGTCTCAGATATTTGCAACACAAATTCACATTTGAAACATAAATATATTCACATCTGAACTACGGAGTATTATGTTATCAAAGTAGTACTTCATTATCTGCTTATTACGATTCACATTCACTTTATTACATTTACTCATATTTAATTGGTCATAAGTTCATAACTTAGATGGACAAGGCTTGAATAGACCCGTATGAGATTAACTCGAAAACTTGCTAAGGTCGGATTTGAGTATGCTTTTTTAAGCCTCTACACGAACAAACCCAACTCGAATAAAACTGAAGCCGTCTCAAAATTTATATCGTGAAAAGATAATAAGAAAAATATTTATAAGGAACATACATCTAGAAAATAGAATTTTGTCACATCATATTCTTCGAATTTACTATGCATAATTTCTAATTAAGCTATGGATAACAAAATGTTAATCCATAAATACATACATAAATATATAAATACTTATATATATAAGATAAATTTATATTTATATAAATACATACATATATAATATATTTATATATATAATAAAAATATTCGAGCTGATTCGAGCCGATCCGAGCCGAGCATACCTTTGCTCATGCTTGGCTCATTTACAAACCGAACCGAGCGGAGCGGCTCGTTTACAATCGAGCGACGGATCGAGCGAGCAATTTCCGAGCAATTTTCGAACGATCGGCGAGCGATCGGCGAGCGGCGAGCGCTTTGAACGGCCCAGTAATATATTATATAAAACAGGATCAGCTAAAGAAGGCTCATTAGATATGCTCAAATTTTGTTCTAAAGGAAAAGCAAATAGCTTACAAGCCAGTAAACCAAAGTCAGATAATAAGTCTAAGCAATATTTACTTCGAGACAAACAAAGACCTTTATCTGTTTCAATCACTTCAATTCCCAAAAAGTATTTTAGTTTACCCAGATCCTTAATCTAAAATTTAGACTTAAGAAAAGCTTTAAAGCTTCCAATTTCTTTCAAGTTATTACCAGTAACAATTATATCATTAACATACACAAGTAAAGCAACAAAACTACCTGATTCATTCTTGGTAAATAAGGAGTAGTCACTCTTACTATGTATAAAACCATTCTCAAGTAAAGCACTTGTCAACTTAGCATTTCACTGTTTGGGTGCTTGTTTCAACCCATACATTGAACTTTTAAGTCTACAAACTCTTTTATCATTAACATAAAAAAATAAAATAAATAAATAAATAAATAAATAAACCCAACAGGTAAAGACATATAAACAGTCTCATCTAGATCACAATATAGAAAAGCATTGTTTATATCAAGTTGAAAAGTAGGCCAAGCATGTTGAACTGCCAAATTAATAAGACATCTGACAGTAACAATCTTAACCACTTGTGAAAAAGTTTCATCAAAATCAACACATTTTTTTTTATTGTACCCTTTAGCAACAAGCCTAGCTTTGTATCTATCAACCTCACCACTAGACTTATACCTAATCTTAAAGACCCACTTAGAACCAATAGCTTTTCTACCTAAAGGTAAGGCAACAATCTCAAAAGTATCATTTCTGTACAAAGCTTCCATTTCATTGTTCATTGCCTCCACCTAGTGCGGTTCCTTACAAGCCTCCCAATATGTTTTAGGTTCAAAACTTTTATTTAAATCAGTTATAAAACATACTCAGTTTTAAGTTTTGCATAACTAACAAAATTTTGAAGACCAAATTTTACTTTAGAATCAACCACATATCTATTTGGAAAGACAAAAGGCGTATCAGACCTTCTTAATGAAGGCTGATCAACACTTTGAAGAATAGTAGAAGCATTTTTAATCTTCAAAGGAAATATATTTTCAAAAAATCTAACATCTCTGGAAAAAATATACTGCTTCCTTACAAGACTGTAAAGTTTGAAACCTTTTTGAAAATTTGAGTATCCAACAAGAACACACTTTTCAGCCCTACTACTGAACTTATCACTGCTGGTAAAAATAGTAGCAAAGCAAAGACACCCAAAAACTCTTAAATGATCAAAACTAGATTTTCTATTAAACACAAGATTAAAGGGAGACTTTCCACTCAGCACTGAGGAAGATAATTTGTTAATCAAATAAGTGGCAGTTAGAATACATTTAGACCATAAGTATAAAGCTAATCCCCCCTGAAACATAAGGGATCTGGCCACATTTAAAAGATGCCTATGTATCCTCTCAATAATCCCATTCTGTTGAGGGGTATAAGCTCAAGATGTTTGATGCATAATACCCTTATTAACAAACTCAGTGCCATTGTCACTTTTAAAAGTTTTAACAGATTTATCAAACTGAGTCTTAATCAGATTATAAAAAATTGGAATGCAATCAAACACCTCATGCTTATTGTTAAGCAAATAAACCCAAACAGCCCTAGCGAAATCATAAACAATAGTTAAAAAATATCTATGCCCTTTTTTAGTTTTAATCATATAAGGATCCCAAAGGTCAACACAAAACAATTCACCAAGAACAACAGACTTATGTTCACTTAGTGGAAAAGACTCACTAGTTTGTTTAGCCTTTTGGAAAATATCACAAGGTTCATTGTCATTTTAGTTTATTTTCAAAACTGATTTCACCTTTAAGCACTAATAAAACCTGATCAGAAGGGTGACCAAGTCTGCTGTGCCAAACATTTTTAGACAAATTACAAACAGACTTAAAATTCTCAAATCCAAAGTTAATACCTTAATTTTCATCAAAATAATACAAACCATCACTCTGTTTACCAATCCCCAAAACACTCATTCCCCTCAAATCCTGAGGTAAAACATAACATTTTGACTCATCAAAAGCAATAACAAATTTTCTGTCTCTAGCCACTTTATCAACAGACATTAAGTTGACACAATATTCTGGTACAACAAGCACATCATATAGAGTTAAATATTTGGATAGGACCATATTTCCAACCTTGGTAATTAAAGCTTCAGTTCCATTAGGATGTGAAACTTAAATCCCAACTTTGGAAATATCAATCACATCTACCAAATATTTATTAGTATATGTAAGGTGCTGGTTAGCACCAGAATCAACAATAAGACCAGCTGCAACAAGTGCAAACCTAAATTTACTGTTATTACAAAAGAATCTATTTAAGTTTTGATTAAAAAACTTGTTGTCATTTAAAACAATACCTGCCATATTGGCATGTACATCTTTCCCTTTTCCATCAACCTTACCAGAATTTTCTTTAATCAAAGATATGAGTTTTGAAATATGTTCATCATAAAAAGTAGAAGTGGAGCTAGAACCAACAGAATTGTTATTATTAATAAACCTTTTGCTAAAATTCTGAGTACCCTGATTATTATTAAAATTTCTTCTATTTTTTTCAAAATCAGTAGGGTACCCAATGAGTTTAAAACGTCTATCAGCAGTATGACCATTAAACCCAAAATGCTCACAAACCAAGGTAGGACCACCAACAGTCCTCATATTTTCATTATTTCTTGGTCCATTGTTAGGTCTAAAGGAATTACCAGAGGTTGGGGGCCTCTGAGCATTCCATCTATTGGGCACACTGGAGTTAAACACAGAAGACTGAGACCAACCAGAAACCATAGATTTATGAGACTCCTCACTAGAAATAATGGAAAATTCCCCTTTAACATCAGGTAAAGGATCTCTAAATAGAATGTTACTCCTTATTTGCATATAAGAATCATCCAATCCCATTAAAAATTGCATTAATTTCATAAGCTAATTATGTTTTTTAAAATTATCAGATGCATGACAAGTACACCTAGGCAGTTTCACAAGAGCATCAAATTTTTTACATAGAGTGCTCAACTTATTAAAATATCCAGCTATAGAAGTACCATTTTGAGACAAAGAGTTAATTTTATGGTGTAAGTTAAAAGTAGCAGACCCATCAACTCTATCAAAAGTTTCTTGTAATTCAGTCCATACATTAGAAGCCATTTTAAAAAAAATTGACACAGAAAAACTTTTCTGAAATAGAATTTAAAATCCAGCCAAGCACAACAGCATTTACCTTGTTGATGCGTTCCAACAAGCTTTAAATTTATAATACAAGAAATACCGGTTAACTAGGAACACATACGAGCAAGTATACTCGTCCGTGTGTAGCAAGAGGATTGGTAAGTCAAGGTCGTCCCAAGAGACTTAGTTGTACTCAAATGTTGTTTGATTGTTTAAGCAAGTAACAAGTTGATGGTTATGATTGTCATGGATCAAACCACCAAGAAAAGCAATTATAGCGTGATATAAGCACACAAAGAACATACTTGTTTGGACAAATGATCACAAGGATATTAGGATGTTTAGTTTGGAAAACATATTATCATTGGTAATCCTTTCGGTCTATAGAACCAATTATAATAGTTTAGCGTTTTATAAATCAAATATACATAAGTCTTAATCAATTGGTCATGTCATAAGACTCATGACTAAACCAACAACAAACAAAGAGTTCTTTCGACCCATAAACTTTGATGTCATCAATTTGTGAAGTTCCATTTACTTGAAAGATGATGAGAACACATATTCAAAAGACTCCTTTCGACCTATAATCTAATTTAAACTTTCACTTGTTATGTTTATTAATTCACTTGCACAATCGTCACAAAGTACAAGATCAAAACATTCGTCGACTAATGAATTGAAACTAATCACTATTGAGAATCCTTTCGGCCTCTAAACTCAACAATGATCAACCAAAACAATAAACAATGACAAGTTCCAATTTAACCAAATATGATGTCTTTCATCATAAACCAAACAAACACTAATTATGTCCAAACATCCTTTTATCACAAGTTCTCATAATAACCAAACAAGCATTAAGAGATAATTATAATCAAACATGTAACACAACACACAAAGGAATTCTCATGATCAACACAAGCAAAGACATTAATATGATTGAAATTAATAGAAACAATACCAAACATTAGAGTCAAAGCATCAAGTGCTACAATTCCAACCATGTGATTCCAACCAAAAGAAACTACCAAAATACAAATCCTCCATCCCTAAACCTTCCTGGAAATCGGCCTCATGTTGTGAGTATGTGGTGTTTAATTGGTGTGAACTATAATCAAGCCTTATGTTGTAAGGATGATCAAGTCATATGTCCTGCAAATGTAGACCAAACCAACTCCCCAACACCTCTAGAAATGGGTGGGGAGTGGTAGGAGAGAATCCTCCAAGTGTAGAGAGAATTGGTTGTAGATGGTATGGATTATGGTATGAGAAAGATGATTTCTATTGATGATTAATAACACTTAACCAAGCACTCTTATTTATAGTTGAATGATCCTTAGTCACCAAGCATGTTTCTTGGGCAAGAAGTGTCATAAAAATGCAGGAAAAATGAGTTATGAAGTGTATATGATCGGACTTGGGAGTAATGGCACTTAATTCTCACTTAAATGCAACTTTAGGGGAATTTAAGTACAGCAACCCGCGGTTGGGATCTCAACCTTGGCGGCTGGGAAAATTCTGACCACCAAAATCACTCTCAACCCACGGTTTGGACCTTGAACCCTCGGTTGGGATGACTGCTCAACCTCAGGTTGAGATATGAACCTGTGACTCAGCATCAACCTTAGGTTGGAAATTGGTTTGCATGTGTATTTCAACCTTGGGTTAGCAATAAACTCCATCTTTAACAATCATCTTTGGCATTTAATCTTGACTCCTTCTTTCATCGAATAACTTCATAATCTTTTACTTGAACTTGGAAATAATCATAGCATGAATCTTTATCTTGAAAGGAAAACTTCTCTTCGTGCACATACTCTCGATTTGTCGACTTTTCTTCGTCTTTCCGTTATTTCCTTCGACATAGTTGTACTTGAACCTGAATACATCTTTTGTACCTTTTAAGCGTAAAATGTTCACAAATACAACCAAATAACTTGCACAAACATACGAATAACGCTACTAAAATATGTACAAAATGAGCGTTATCAAATCCCCCACACTTAAACTTTGCTTGCCCTCAAGCAAATCTAAGGAAAGAAAAATTAAAATACATAACTAAATGGCAAAATGAAAAGAAAAAAAAAATTAAAATTTATGAAAAATTTTTAAAATATCGAAAAATCTTTTTGGTTTTCTTTAAATACGTGAAAAATGAGCGCACACTCCCCCACACTTAAAGGGTTTGCTTGCCCTCAAGCAAATCTAGCAATTAAGAAAATAGATCCCACATGGTGTATGAAAAATGATTAATAAAAATATGATGCAAATCTACCAAGTACAAGTACGAGATACGATTCATCCTTTTAGCTTTAAATGGTGAAAAACCGAGATGTTTGACAATACCCTATGGATTCTCTTGCTTGATAACATGGCTAAGCACCTCACGAAAAAGAATGAAAGTATAATTCACTCAACACTCATTGTTGGGAACACATTTTGTCTTATTCAAGTATTGATCATATTGTATTAAGGTTGCTTAGGCCTTTAGGTTTGTTATTAGGCCCAGCCCGTGTAGAAGGCCCATGGGCTGTGTCGTTTATTTAGTTTATCATGTTTATTTATGTATTTTTAGAGTAATTAGGGCTACAAGCCCAAGTGCATGTAAAACTATAAATACCCCCTCCCACCTTAGGGAGAGGGGTTGGTTGATAAAGTTCTAATTATGTGTGTTAATATGTGTTTATCATCTTCCACTCTCTTTCTCTCTCTAGCTTTCTCTCTCTAGATCTAGTAGGTAATTAGTGGTAGCTTAATTCATAAAAGTATTAAACAACAAGTGGTATCATTCGCCTAGGGGTAATTTAGGTTGTTAGAAGATTAGATCTAAGAAAAAACTAAGAAATCCGTATATTTAGAATCATCAGACAAGTTACTGTTCATCAGAGATCTAAGAGTCGAACGAGGGGTATTTGATCGAACAAGTTTTGCAGTCGAACGAGCAGTGTGATCGAAGGAGCATTCAGTTGAACCAGCAAGTTTCATCGAAGGAGCAACCTCATCGAAGGAGCAGTCATCGAACGAGCAAAAAGGGTAGTCGAGTTAGACTTACTCTTCCAATTAATCGAACGAACTTGTTGATCGAACGAACTTGTTGATTGAACGAGCATCTTTGATCGAACGAGCAAACTTGATCGAACCATCAAATTTGATCGAACAATCATCTTTGATCGAACGAACAATTTTGATCGAACCATCAAAACTGATCGAACCATCAACATTGATCGAACGAGTAACTTGATCGAACCACCTACTTGATCGAAGGAATACTTGATCGACCGTGTAACTTGATCGAAGGAACCAACTGATCGAAGGAGACATTTGATCGAAGGAGAATCCTAATCGAACTACCTGATCGAAGGAGAACCCTGATCGAAGGAGAACCCTGATCGTAGGAGAACCCTGATCGAAGGAATCATTTTGATCGAAGGAGCAGTCTGATCGAAGCAGTTGATCGAACCAGAATTTCTTGGATTTCTTACGAGACTAATCGAGTTTCTAATCTTTCAACAACAACCGTCTTTATCCTTTAAAGATCCTTAACCGACACAAGCTACTACACGATGTCTCAACCACCACACTTTAATTACTACTACCAGCTACAGCAATATCCTCAACAACAACAATACTCTCAACAACAACAACAATTTCCTCAACAATATCAACAACACCATGCATTTGTGCAACAACATCAATTTGTTCCCCCACCACAACTATCCCCACAACAAATAATGCAACAAAATTACCTTCAGAACAATCCTTCAGTGTCCAGGGAACCTCACTGGTTTCATAAGATGTGTGAAGCTATAAGCAGTCAGCAATCACGTCATGAGGCTGGAAATCAAGATACTCCACCCATGTTGACACCTGGAAACTATGTGCAGTGGGCAGTAGGTTTCTCCGATTCATTGAACTCCGCAAACCCCATGGACCGTATTTGAAGCATGTCATCACTGTGGGGCCCTTTCCTGAACCAGTAATTGTTGTTCCAGCAACTCCTGAAAGAGAAGAAACATCCACTCCTATTGCTGTTTCTAGCTATACAACCGAACAAGCCTTACAACAAGAAGCAAATGGAATGGCAATGGCATTCATCCTTCAGGGAATTCCAAATCCCATCTATCGAAGTGTTGATGCTCAGAAGACTGCAAAGGACATGTGGGAGCATGTGCATCTTCTGATGGAAGGAACAGAGCTCAATCAGGAAGACCTTGAATCTAAATTGTACATGGAATTCAACAATTTTGTTATGGAACCAGGAGAAACAATCGAATCATACTACCACCGCTTCACCAATGTTGTTAATGACCTTGATCGTCATGACATGAAGTTTCCAAGGATTGCAATCAACTCCAAATTTCTGGGATGCCTAGGTCCTGAATGGCAGAAATATGCAACATTTGTTAGGCAATCAAAGAAGATTGGTGAGATCAAATATGGATTGATTTATGATTTTCTCAAACAACATCAATCAGAGGTGGACAAAGAAGTAGCAGCAAGAGGAGGTTTCATACCAGGACCACAACCTAACTCGCTTGCACTAATGGCTCAACCAAACTTCTCTCTACCTTCTCAGGAATTTGGAAACTCATCTTATCAACCAAGCTTTCAACCTCAAAACCAACTTGTCCCATATGAAGCACCATCTCAACAATCAGGCAACCAAATGGTAACCTATAACAACACTGACTCCAACTTTTACACAAACAGTGAATATGATGAAGAAGAAGATGCATTCAACTCACTAAATGAAGCATTTGGGTTGATTGCAAAAGCGTTTGGGAAATTTACAAACAAGTCAAACAATCGAATTCGTTCATCCTCAAATACAAGGAATCAGGCAGTTATTAATGATGGTCGGGTAGAAATTCAGAACAGATCATCAGGGAGATTTGGTTCAGGGAACAGAGGAGGTTATGGGGCACAAAGGTTTCAAGCTGGAGAACAAAGGTTTCAGTCTGGGGGTAATAGGAATTATATGGGGGCAGATCAGAACAGGAATCAATTGAATGGAAAGGAATCAAAAGGCATTGCAAATACTTCAATCACATGCTACAACTGTGGAGGGAATGGTCATATGGCTACTGCATGTCCAAAGCCTCGTACTATGGGCAGTGCATATCATAAAGAAGCTCTCTTGATGGCACTTAAGGATGAGAAAGCAAGCTTAATGAATGTGAAAGAACAATGCTTCATGGCAAATGCAGATTCAGATGATGATATGGAAGATCTTGAGGCAAACGCATTTGTAATGCTCATGGAAAATATGCAGGAAATGAATATGTCCGAGACAGGCCCGGTCTACGATACTGACGGTCTTTCTCAGGTACATGATCCACAATGTTTACTACATGAGATTGCTTCACCTTCCGCATCTTCATCCTCAAGTGAAAATTCTGTTCAAAATGATTCACCATTCTCATCTTCTTTAGATAATCAAATCAACACTGATATATCCTTTGATGATGATAGAACAGTTGCCTCATTTGATGATCCAATAAAAGATGACAATCATGATCAAATTAAACAAAATGAGCATTTGACTAATCAAGATTCGGAGCTTCAGGCCTTGCTAATGTCCACCCAATCACAAATAGAGAAGTGCAATGAAATTAATCAGACCTTAAAAGCCAAAATTGCAGTACTATCTCGGGACAATGAGTGCTATAAACAACAACTTTTTGGATACCAAAAACAAGAAAAACGTGAACAATGTTTTGAAATCGCTTTCCAAAAAGAATATGTCAAAGTTCAAGATTTGCAAAACCAAGTACGTGAATTAACCGATTCTAAGGCTGAGCTTCTCTCTCAAAAAGAAAAGGATCAATTTGAATTCAAAAAACAAATTGATTCCTTAAATTCTGAGCTGTTAAAAACTCAATCTGAGCTTTCAACTTCTCAAAATCAACTTCTTGAGGAAAAGCAAGCCAGCAGCAAACGTGTTGATTCATATCTTGAGGAAATCGTCACCTTGGAAGCACAAGTTAAAGAATTTCAAAAAATTGTGTATAAAAATGGTGAATCCATCACTCAAATCCAACAACTAACGGTAAAACCAAATCCGAAAGGACACGGATTTGCCCTTGGTAGTGATTACCCACGTTGTCTCTCAAAAGCACTCAGTAAAAATCCCAAGATATACAATGCAGAACTATTGTTTGATGATACCTTTGAACGTGTTGTGATATATAGCAATGATGAGGAAATTGATGATCTTGAACGTCCAAACAAGTTTGAGAGTCGATCAAAAAGAAATCTTTCAAACAAAGATCCTTTAAAAGCAAAAGATTTTTCAAAACATGATTATGATTAGAACGCAAGACCTCATATAAGCAAATCATTTGTGCCACCAAAAGATAAACCAGAACAAACGTTGTTAAAAACCTACATGAATACCTCTTCTTCAGTAAATTCTGTGTCCCAAACAGATGCACAAATCACAGATTCTTTGACAGAGGAAGATGTTAATCCAGAAATGCCTACAGCTTTTAAAATTCTTAAATATTTTGACACATTTATGGAGGACATCAAATTTTTAGAAAATGAAATTGAGTTTAACTCAAAAATCACCGTCTCCCTTTTTTCTCTCCTATGGAGAAAGAAAAGCGAGATGTTCTTCAAAACAAAATTTTACCTCGCGTCAATCATCTGAAAAAATGTGCAACTCAATGGGAAGAGGATTTACAGACAGAAATGGTATCTATGAAGGACATTTTCAAAGCAAAAGACGTCATAATTCATAAACAAAATCT
Organism: Artemisia tridentata subsp. tridentata; assembly: GCA_021014915.2. NCBI lineage: Eukaryota > Viridiplantae > Streptophyta > Magnoliopsida > Asterales > Asteraceae > Artemisia > Artemisia tridentata. Next base: position 112,547,672 of record CP139504.1, read on the forward strand.
TCACAAACAATATTTGAAAAATGAAGTTGATCGACTCTTGCAAAATGTTTTTAGTCGTGACGTTGTTTCTGTGTTGATGAATGCACTTTATGAATCTGGTAATGAGTGTCTTATGAAAAATCATGCTGTTGATAAAGAGATGTTGCAAATAGAAATTGAGAATCTAGTGAAAGAGAATGAGAATCTCTCTCAAATTAACAATGATGTGGAAACTAAAGTTTTCAAACTTCAGAAAAGGCTTGACTGGTGTCAAAGCCAAAGTGCCAAATTTCAAATTGAACTCCAAAATCAAAAAATGTCTTCGTCTTTTCAAAACAGTCATGATCCAAAAGGTCAAGACTTGAGTGAAATCGATGTTTTACGACATAAAATGTTTGAGTACGAAAAAGATATTGATGAAATAATTCAAAACAGAAATGAAACAATTCGTCTCAACCGAATTTTGGAATCAAAAAACCAAGAATTACAACACATCATTGCTGATTTGAGAAAGAAACTCAAAGTTTTAGAAACAGGCAAAACCAAAGTTCATAAGATTGTACCAAGGATGCAAAAAGTAGACAGCGCACCTAAGAAAGCATCATCAAAGACAACCACTAATGCTCTTACTTCACCTTCCACAGGATTAGTTGACACATCTAAGGGTAGAAGATCAAAGACCACAAAGAGACCAAAGAAGACTAGTATCTGGCTACGTAAGAGTGAAACATCTAAGATTGGAGAAGTAGAAGTTAATGCATCTAGTGAGAATAAGAAGCATGTTATGTCTAAAATAGAATCTAGCTTGGTTAAGTGTAATTCTACAAAAGATGTAATGAATGCTGAATCTTTAACAGTTATGAATGATGTTAATGCTTCTTGTGTGTGTTGTCATACTAGTATCTTATCTGGTAATCATCAAAAATGTGTTGCTAAAACTTTGCTGAAGAGAAAAGCGAAACGAACTAGTGGCCTCCCTAAGCCTAACACAGTTGCCAAATCAATTTTAGGGAAACCACCACTAGAAGTTTCGAAGCAGACCATAGTTGCACCTATAGCAAATCCCAAAAAGAAAAAAACACCTAGCACATTCCTTAGGAAGAAAGCAGAAAGTAGTAGGAAATGGCAACGTTGGCTAGAGAACACAACAACCTTTAAATGGGTACCTAAGATACTTAAATCATGTGTTACTAACCCAACGGGTCCAACCGTTACTCCATCTGTTTCTACTAATTGTGATGCAGGTCGTTCAAATCGTTCTATGGATTGTTGATAGCGGCTGTTCCCGACACATGACCGGCAATCTCAAGCTTCTCAAAAACTTCATTGCAAAGTTTATAGGAACGGTCAGGTTCGGGAATGACCACTTCGCCGCAATCATGGGTTATGGCGACTATGTAAACGGGAACATCGAAATAAGTCGTGTGTACTATGTTGAAGGTCTGGGTCACAATTTATTCTCGGTTGGTCAATTCTGCGATGGAGACTTAGAAGTAGCATTTAGGGAGAAAACCTGCTTTATTCGTGATCTTCAGGGAAATGATCTGATGAAAGGAAAACGGGGAACTAGTCTTTACACCATCTCCTTTGAAGGAATGATAGCTTCGACTCCTATATGTTTACTCTCCAAGGCTCATCCCACGAAAGCATGGTTATGGCATAAACGATTGTCTCATCTCAATTTCAAAACCATGACCGACCTGGCAAAGAATAAATTGGTAGATGGTTTACCAAAATTCCGATATGCCAAGGATCATCTGTGTTCTGCATGCGAACAGGGAAAAAGTCACCGAGCTCACTTTCCACCAAAAGCAGAACATAGCAAAGACCACGTCCTACAACTGCTTCATATGGATTTGTGTGGTCCAATGCGGGTTCAGTCTGTAAATGGGAAAAGATATATTCTGGTAATAGTGGATGACTACTCAAGATGGACATGGGTTTACTTTCTCCGCACAAAAGATCAAGTTCCGTCTATAGTTATCATGTTTCTCACAAAGATTCAAGTGCAAGTTCGCAACACCGTCAGAATAATTCGTACAGACAACGACACTGAATTCAAAAACCAAATCCTTCGGGAATTTACAGAGAAACATGGGATTGTTCACCGATATTCTATAGCTCGCACTCCTGAACAGAATGGCGTAGTTGAACGACGAAACCGTACACTCGTGGAAGCAGCTAGAACTATGTTGATCAATGCCCAATTGCCAGATTATCTTTGGGCTGAAGCTGTTAACACTGCTTGCTACACTCAGAACCGTGGCATGATCACCAAAAGACATAACAAAACTCCATATGAGCTAATACAAGGCAGAAAACCCAATATCAACTATTTTTATGTCTTTGGAGCATTATGTTACCCAAAGAATGATAAAGATGATCTTGGTAAATTGAAGGCAAAAGCATATATAGGGATATTTGTTGGTTATTGTGAGAACTCCAAGGGATACAGAATTTGGAATCGTCGGACCGGAGACATTCAAGAGACGATACACGTTAATTTCGATGAACTAACAGAAATGGCTTCTGAGCAAGACCGCTTGGAACCCGCACACAACCGTTTGAACTTCCTAGAATCTTCAGCTGAACCATTACCTTTCAAAAGGAAAGATCTGGAAGATCTGTTTGCTCCTATGTTTGATGACAGTTTGGTTAACAGTGCGTCAGAGGCTTCCACAAGTTCCGCTGCTCAACAACTCCCAAATCAAGCACCTGATCCATCAGCATCTACCTCTACAGTAGTTGCTGACGATGCACCACAACCTGAACCATCATCATCAATGGATAAAACACCTCAACCAGCAGTTGAAGATTCTTCCCCCATTTCTAACCAAGTTCCAACACCACCAGATTTTGACGGAAATGCCTTTTTCAATCCATTTGCTCCACCCCCAACCATTCCCGAACCAGGAGAATCTTCCTCGAGCAACATGGAACCGTCAAATCTGAATCACAACATTCAACACTACTACTCATAAATGGACAAGGGATCATCCGTTAGTTAATGTGATTGGCAATCCAGATAACCCAGTTATGACACGACAGAAACTCCACACAGACGGTGAAACCTGCATGTACGCTCTCACCGTTTGTCAAGCTGAACCGAAAAATATTAAAGAGGCCATGACTTACGACAATTGGATTGAATCAATGCAAGAGGAGTTGGATCAGTTCAAAAGATTGGAAGTCTGGGAACTCGTTGAAAAACCAGATGGAGTTTATGTTGTTGGCTTGAAATGGATTTGGAAAAATAAGCTGGATGCTGACGGCACGGTTATTCGTAACAAGTCTCGGTTGGTTGCTAAAGGGTATTGCCAAGAAGAAGGAATTGATTTCGAGGAATCTTTTGCACCAGTGGCTAGGCTTGAGGCAGTTAGAATGTTTCTGGCATACGCGGCTCATAAGAACATTATGGTTTATCAAATGGACGTGAAAACAGCATTCTTGAACGGACAGCTTCGTGAAGAGGTGTGTGTATCACAACCTGATGGCTTCGTGGATCCAAAACATTCTAATCACGTATACAGGCTTAAGAAAGCCCTCTACGGCCTTAAACAAGCCCCGAGGGCCTGGTACGACAAACTTTCAGTATTCCTTATTGCTAATCATTTCACTAAAGGATCTGTAGACCCGACTTTGTTTATACAAAAACACGGGGAGGACATTCTCATCGTACAAATTTATGTGGATGACATCATTTTTGGGTCTACCCATAAAAAGTAATCAAATGCTTTTGCAAAACTTATGAAACAAAACTTTGAGATGTCCATGATCGGTGAATTAAACTTTTTCCTAGGATTACAAGTTCACCAATCACCCCGTGGTATATTCCTTAGTCAGTCTAAATATGCACAAGAGATATTAAAAAAGCATGGCATGACATCTAGTGACACCTATAACACCCCTATGTCCTCCTCATCCCCGAAGCTAGATGCTGACATACATGGGAAACCCACTGATCCTACAAATTATCGTAGTATAATTGGGTCTCTCATGTATCTCACCGCTAGCAGACCGGATGTTGTATTTGCCACATACCTATGTTCACGCTATCAGTCTAAACCAACAGAAAGACATTTATCTGCTGTTAAAAGAATCCTTAGATACATCAAGGGAACCATTCATTTGGGGATCTGGTATCCAAAGGATTCTGGTTTTGCACTAACTGCTTTTTCAGATGCGGATCATGCGGGATGTATTGATACAAGAAAGAGCACATCCGGTGGTGTTCAATTCCTAGGTGATAAGCTGGTGTCCTGGCAGTCAAAGAAGCAAGATTGTACGTCTCTATCATCCACGGAATCAGAATATGTAGCCATGTCTGCCTGTTGTGCTCAAATCATTTGGATGCGATCACAACTGATGGATTATGGTTACATATTCAACAAAATCCCGATGTACTGTGACTCCAAAAGTGTTATCGCTATCTCGTGCAACACAGTGCAACATTCCAAGTCCAAACACATCGCTCTCAGATATCACTTCATCAAGGAGCATGTGCAGCAGGGTACCGTTGAGTTGTATTTTGTGGGAACGGAACACCAATTGGCGGATCTTTTCACGAAAGCCTTACCTCATGATCGTTTTGTGAAACTGGTTCACCAAATTGGAATGAGATGCTTGACACCTCAAGAATTGACGAACTTCCTCAAGAACAACTAATCAAGTCAAGCTCTCACACTATCTTGTACATAATTATTTAAAAAAAAAAAAAAAAAAAAAAAATTAGATGTGCAAAAGTAAATTTTCATCAAAATGTGATTTCAATCTTTCAAATTCTTTCCGATATTTCAAACATTGATCATATTTTGAGGGGGAGATATTTTTGCACATCGACCTTCTTATTTCGTCATCTTTATCTTCTTCATGACCATTATTTGTCTAAGTTGATTAACAGGGCCTTAAAAGAATAATAGATTGGACATAAAGGGTTAAAAGTGTCAACTTATAAAACTAAGGTTAACTTTGGACTTAAATTTCATAGAAAGACAAGTTTGAGGACCCAAGTTGTCACATGTTGAAAGTTGTTTGGGTTATAAAATGCCTAGTCTGACCATTAGTCAAACACACACAAACACACACCCCCCTTTTTTCCCTCTCACTCTAAAACCCTTCTTTGCCCGCCTCTTTAATCGAACGAACAAGATTTTCAAGACTCTTAATTTTTCATAACTTGTAAGCCTATTAATTCGATTAAGTATGAAAAATAACTGCTTATCTGTTTGAAACTGAGGATTAATCTCTTCTTTTGCAAAGTTAGGGTTTCGGTACTTTTCAAATCGAATTGGGGGTTTATTAAATATTGTTATGTGATTCGATTGAGTGATTGTAATTGTGCTTAACAGGACTATATGTGTTATTGATTGTATTACACGAAAAAGGGAGAGTGTTATTGATTTAGGGTTCGAATAAATTGGTCGAACGAATGAAAAATTGGACTGATTGATTTTGTGGACTGAAAACTTGATGCATATCTGATTCTGAGGTGATTAAGGACTCAAGAAGATCATGTTATCTCCGAGTTAGGAGATAACATCCAATTTTGTCGAACGATTCGACTACAGTCGAACGACTCAAACTAGTCGAACGACTAAACTTAGTCGAACGAATAAATTAGTCGAACGGCTAATTTAATCGAACGACTGATTTAGTCGAACGTCTAGTTTAGTCGAACGAACAGATTAGTCGAACGACTAATCTAATTGAACGACTAGTTTTATCAAACGACTAATCTAGTCGAACGACTATATTAATCGAACGACCAAACTAGTCGAACGACCTAATTAGTCGAACGACCAATCTATTCGAATGACCAATCTAGTCGAACGACTATATTAGTCGAACGATTACATTAGTCGATCGATTATATTAGTCAAACGATTTTTCTTATCGAACGAAAAAATTATTTGATCGAGTTTCCTTTAATCGAACCAGAAGTTAATCGAACCATAAGCTAGTCGAACCAGATTAGTTAATCGAACCAGATCAGCTAGTCGAACCAGATTAGTTAATCAAACCAGAGCATATAGTTGAATCAGAGTTAAAATGTGCAGATTGTAGCTATCCCTGTGACTAGCCATAGCTGATTGAAAGTTGAATCTGAAAGTGTGTCTGCTAAATCTTGAGTTTCTAGTGGTTATACTTGTGATTAGTCTATTGCCAAAATTGGAATATTACATCTGAAAGAGTGTGACCTTGTTTTGTCAAAGTTGGTCTAGTGTATCAAATGAATGTGATTTGTGTTTTGTTGTCAAAGATGGTCCATTAACTGAGAATAAAATATCTTGTTCAGTCATGTATATTGTTGGGTATATGCTAAATGCTATATGTTCTACCTGGTTTTGTGTGCACTAAGGATAGTTTCATCATATCATTGTCATTTTTCTAACATATATACACTGTGCCCTTGGTATTGTTGTTGGTGTTTGCAATGAACAGATAAACCATGTCTCGCACCATGTCACAAGCATCCATCAACCGACAACCAGGAAATCCAGAAGGAAAGAAAAGACTGATTGGCTTCTGCAACTCAAGGATTGATTTCCAGAAGTTGAAGTGCCATGAAACTTGTCTCATTATCAGGGAAATTCTGGAAAGACACTTCATAAGGTCAACTTTGACTAAAACCGCCAGTGTACCTGAAATCTACCTGCATCAGTTCAGGGAATCATTGATCATTAGCGAAGACAAAGAAAGCATGACAGTCACACTGGACAACTCAACAATCACCTTCCAAGTTGAAACCCTTAGATCAGTGCTAGATCTTCCAAGAGCAGACACAGGAGGTTTCACAACATTTCAGGAGGATCCCACTCTTGATGAGATGATTAAAACACTCCAGCTTATTGGTTATGTTGAAACAGAAGTCGAGATATCTTCAATTTCCAAAGTGGAGAGGAAATATTTTCCACAACCTTGGCAAACGTTATACTCAATAATCATCAACTGCATCATAGGGAAGGCTACTGGGTTGGAGCATCCGAGATTAGAACACCTGCAATTCTTCTGTGGAGTGATCAACCTCAAACACCTAGACTTCGCCAAACTTATCTGGAAGGACATGGTTTTCCTTGGCACCAAATTTCAACAAAGTGAAGATTCAACCCCCATTCCATTTCCAAGATTCACAAAACTTCTAATTTCACGCTCCATGCGAAATCACCCTGAGCTTAAACGTCCTTCAACTGAGAAAATGCATACTGAAGCACGAGACCGTATTTTCACCAAAGTTCTAAGCTACTCTTCAATTCAAGGGGCAAGAATTCCACCAAATCTGCTAAGTGAAGAACTCATGGACACAGAAGCTTACCAGAAATATGTTGAGGCAGTAAAGGCTGAAATGGTGGGAGGGAAACCAAAAGAAACAAAATCACCAAAGAGAAAATTTCAAGTTATCCCAGCTAGAGCCAAAACTTCTCGATCAAAGAAATCTGAGGTAGCTCAGAAAAAGAATGTAGTCGCTAAACCGTCTTCAAAGATGCAACTCAGGGATGAAACAGATGATGATAACGATGAAGAAGAAGAAAGATTGGATCTAGAGAAAGGGAAAGGTGCTGAGAAATTCAAGTCTGCTTTGGCTACATCAGATAAGAGTCTACAACCTGGCAAGGGAAAATCAATCAAGTTCAATTCTCCTCGATTCTCTCCCATCCGAGAAACCCCAACTGAAAAAGAAGAGAGAAGAGCATTAAAGAAGACTAAAAAAGAAAGCTTACAGAAACAGGCTAAGGAAGAAGAGAGACAAGCAAAACTAGGAAGAGGAGAATCTGCATCACATATGGTGGAACAATCAGAAGGATCAGAGGACCTTAAATCTACAACTCTTAGAAGTTCTGAAGAAGGTAGTGAAGGTTCTGATGCACATGATCAATCAGCTTCTGGTTCTGAAATTGAAGAAGGAAAAGATGATGAAGATGATAATGATGATGAAGATGATAATAATGATGAAGATGATAATGATGATGAAGATGATAATGATGAAGAAGATGATGGTAATGAAGATGATGGAAATGGTGAAGAAAGTGAGAAGGATTCACAGGAACAACAAGGCGAAACAAACGTACCTCCATCAACACCACCATCATCTGTGGGTCAGACCACAGTAGATTACAATGAGATGAAACAAAGGGTTCAAGCACTCGAAAATAAGATGAAACAAAAAGTACAAGTACTCGAAGATAAGATGACAAAGAAATTTGAGACTGAAGATAAAGTACATGAAGAAATATATCTAAAGATCAAAGAAGTTGAAAACAAAGCAACAAAGACAGCTGAAGAAGTCAGTTCTCAAATAAACACAGAAGTCAAAGAGCATCTGGAAGAGTCCATTCCCAAGATTATCAAACAATACGTTCAGAAGGACCTGGAAAAGATAGTTGCAAATATGGTCAAAACTACATCAATCACACTCAAGACAGTGCCACAGAAACCATCCAGATTAGAGAGCAAAAGAATGATGTTACAAGAGTTAGAAAATGATCCCAAAGAAGCAAAACTTCGGGAAGCACTCAGGGAATCCATCAGAGAAGAAGAAGAGGCAGTCGTTGTACCAACAGAAACATGCAAGCCCGTCAAACCAACCAAACGACACCATGATGATGAACCGGATGCTCACGGAAAGAAAAGGAGAAAGCCTTCATCTTCAACAGGTCTGATGATGTACAATGAGATGCAGTCAAAAAACATTTGTTCCTCTTGGAGGCGGAGCATTTGAAGCAACAGAATCCTTTGATGATCCAAGCTCTGATCACGAAAATCCAATTGCTCCGATTCAAATCCAAGAAGTAGTTGTTCCTTCTGCAACTGTTAAAGATGTTCCATTACCTGAGTGGGTCGATTCATCAGCTCCCAAGTATGATTGGTTTGATCAAATGGTTGACGCTTATTCTGACGATGAAAATGCTGAACCAGTGGAAGGATCAGTTGTAGACTTTGCCAAACGATTGAAAAAGGTGATGAAAGTCCAGCAACTGGGTCTGAAAGACGTCATCAGAGTTCGCAAAAGTGGATTCACGGAATTTGCAACTGTTTCAACAACGGAGCTGGAATTCGAGTACAACATTGAGCAAGTAGCAAAAGCCTTGAACGAAAACATCAACTGGACGCAAGAACAATCATCTGTAGAACCGTTACCTCCTCGTGACTACACACAACCGTTACCACTCGTTGGACCACCACACAACCTCAAGTTACCCACAGCATACTTCTTCAACAAAGATTTGGACTACCTCATCTACGGCAATACAAACTCTAAGAAAAGATATGCTACATCAATCACCAAATACCCAGCGGCTAGGTATGCCTTAGAAGGTTTGGAAGAACAAATCAACAATCTTTGGAGCAGAAAGGTACAAAAGTATAATGAAGATGATGTTTTTGGGATTCATCATTGGCCAAATATGCGGAGGTTGTACTACAAGTATATGATGGCCAAGAGAACGTCAAAAGACGAGGTATGGAGCAGGCATCGGATTCTATTTATCGTCAATGCTGAAACTGAACCTATGTATGGATACAACTTTCTGACGAAGATCATAGTAAGACGAAGTAATGATAAGGAGTATGTATTTACCGAAGCTGACTATCCTCGCCTTAACCCCAATGATATCGAGGATATGTATCTACTGAAAATTCAGGGAAAACTTGAACACCTCCCTAGACAGCTTCAGTACGATATCATCAACTCGCTTCTCATTTTCATCCGTAACATTGTGATCAGACAACGGGTTGAAGACGTTCATCTAGGAGTTGAAAGTTATCAAACCAAGATAAATCTCACCAAGCCAGACTTCGTACCTGCAAGTCTTCGTGATCAGCAGCCATACACTTTCGGGTACAAACCATTTGGAGTATACTATTATAGAAGGAGAGCTGGTACAAGACTTATGGGCTTCGAAGATCTTCGCAAGTTCAGTGACCCAACCATCCAACAAGTCAAATCTGAACTTGAGAAGATCTTAACGGACAAGAGGTTGGCTAAAGAATTGAAGTGGGGCAGGAAGGAGGAAAAACAAGCAATTAAGTTCGTAAAAAGGATAGATAAGAAGATCAAGTTTCGAGAACAGATGCGTCGGTTGGAGAGTTATGTTGGAGGTCGAGCGAGAATTCCTAACATTCTCACATTTCGCCGTCCCGAGTGATGACCACTGGTACTAATTCATGTGTCTTTTCATTTATTCATCATCTCATCAATATTTCATCACTGACAACGGCTTGTGCACACATATCAGTGTACAACCCGCTCTTGTATAGAAAGGACCCTGAGGTAAGCTTCAATGCCTCAATCCTAATCTAAGAAGAGAAAGCTTCTTTCTTATGAGCAGAATTAAATCAGAATGTTTTATCAAAGTTTTTCAACAATTTTGCTCATAAGGACAAGTACTCCCTTGTTAAGGGGGAGTATTTGAAAAATCTTTGTTCCAAATCTACAAATGTTCTTGACATTCTTCCACAAAAACCTCAAAAAGAGCATATTTTAATCAAAAGTTTGTCAAAAACAACATAATTATGCTATTTTTGAGGGGGAGAATGAAAATGTTATTAAAATATGGTGGAAGCAACGATGATATCTCATGAGTATAAGACTCAAGAATTGACCCTCGAATTGACGATAACAACAGTCAGTAGTCGAAAGGACATATCCTGGACGGGTAATAATTTCAAGCCAGTTTATCTGGTGATGTAAACGTGTCTCGCAATGGATATGTCTGAGTAGAATGTACCAATTTCGAGCGATGATCTTTGAATCTGATCTGGACAAGTAATAATTTCAAGCCAGTCCAACTGGTGATGTAAGCGTGTCTCGCGATGATCAGGTTTACTTAAAATCAATCAATTCAAAAAAGTGCCAACTCTTCCCGACATGTGCAGATTTTACTTTAATGAATATGAGCACATGTTAAGGGGGAGTTCTTCTGAAAATAACAAAACTCTCAAAGTGTTAACAAAATGTGTTTTACAATCATAAACACTTTGAGAGATTTTCAAAAGGTTTGGTATATGGCATCAATAGGATAGTCATGGTGATATAAGGTGACTAAGGTTAGGAAAAACCGTCCTATGATCCGCCAGAGCCGGAGGGATCTACCCAAGGACAACACCAATAGTTTAGAACTAGAAAGTCCTAGGTACGATTAAAAAAAGAGAAGTGAAATGAACGGAGAAAGAAGGGGTTGAAGAATTAAAAAGAAAAGAAAAAGAAAAGGGTGAAAAGAAATAGCCCTCCATTTGTTCAACCTTAGGGCAGACACCGGGTTCAATACATAATCTACTGGTTGACCGAGGATCACCGGTATTGAAGAATAAAGACGTCATGGACCCAGTGACGCACTGCACTAAACCTTCTAAGCCACTCAAGTGTCTCTCAAAAGGTACTTGTTTCATTCTCACGGAGAACCCTTCATCATCTATCGACCTCTCATTCCGAGTGTGTTGATATTGAAAAGGAGGCACTCTGCTCCACGCCTCTGACGACCAAACAAATGTGCACTTATCAAGTCTAGAGCCATGAGATTCATCAAAAGATCTCTTAGGAACACTTAGTATAACTCTGCTGTTCCACATCATGGGCAGCAGTTGTAAAATTAAGAAAGAGTCCTTCGCAAGATCTTAGCAATCTGCCAAGAACATTCTTGAGAGAATCACACATGTGAGTCTCAGTGATAGAATGGAAATCCTGCCAGGGTCAACATCAAACAGCCCTGACAGCAGGTCACTTCGGTAACTCCTTGTGGGTTACGCTTCGTGTTGGTTCCAAAATGGTCTACAGTCGTGGGGTGATCTCCAGCGACTCACTGAATCGTGGGTGCACTTCGGTGTGTCCGTGTTAACCCTTTCGGGGGTATCCAGTTCAGAACGGCCTGGGCAAGGATTAGAGAAAGTCTTCACTCTATGTTGTTGACGATCTCGAAGTCTGAGCCTGTAAGTGCCGGTTGGTTTGTGCTGCTACTGCGGAGGAGCTTGGAGACCTGGAGTTCAACCACCATCAAGACTCCATCATGCTCATATTCCAAAGAGATGTTCTCACAAAGACTCAGAAATATCAAAAAGTTCAGAATTGTTAAAGAAAAGTCTAAAGATTCAAATACTACAACCTTTCTCAAAGTTAAAGATTGAAGAAGTGAGAACAAGTTGAAGAACCAAAGTCAAAAGATATATGAGCATGGTGGAGAAGACGTGAAGACATCAGAAGCAAAGATCGTTGGAGAACGGAAGATTACTACCATATCGTATCACATCACTATCAAGAACAAAGAACAAAGATTTTGAAGACGTCAAAGCCAAAAGAAGCAAAGACGACGTCAAGCAACCTTGATGACCAATACTTAGGGGGAGATTGTTGGGAACACGTTTTGTCTTATTCAAGTATTGATCATATTGTATTAAGGTTGCTTAGGCCTTTAGGTTTGTTATTAGGCCCAGCCCGTGTAGAAGGCCCATGGGCTGTGTCGTTTATTTAGTTTATCATGTTTATTTATGTATTTTTAGAGTAATTAGGGCTACAAGCCCAAGTGCATGTAAAACTATAAATACCCCCTCCCACCTTAGGGAGAGGGGTTGGTTGATGAAGTTCTAATTATGTGTGTTAATATGTGTTTATCATCTTCCACTCTCTTTCTCTCTCTAGATCTAGTAGGTAATTAGTGGTTAATTAGTGGTAGCTTAATTCATAAAAGTATTAAACAACACTCATATATAGTGGTGGGGTATATAAGAAAATCACACTCATATTGCTCAGTCATGATCCGTTTATTACCATAGGCTTGTACAAGAAACAAAATTCCACCGACGTAGCGTAAGTACCAAGTGTAAACATCTAAAGAAGAATTTTATTTGAGTAGTAACGTTTAGGCTTCGGGTTAATAAGGGGTATGGGTAAGGCATGAGAATATTTATGAAATTGGTTTTAAAAGAAAAATAAAGTCAAGTCAAAGTCCCATGTTGCTAGTTACCGAACAAACCACAAACCCGTAAATGATTATAGTTACAATCTTCTCCTTTTCAAATACCGATCACCAAATACATATATATCACGTCTTAGCACATTGGCTAATCGATATCTCAAACATACTTCATCTTCCTTCATCTTCATAATAATAATATAGCAAATTGTCTATAATTGTCATCACATATATTTTCTTTCTTTCTTTTCTTCGATGACTTATTCTTTTTTTTTTACACATTTTTTTTTCAACCTTTCTCCTTCATACATCACATCTCTCCCACACTTTGCATAAGCACACCACAAAAATAAAAAACATAAAGGTGATCAATCTTCATCTTTGTCGGAATGGCACACACGAATGACAAAGTGTGGCTAACCAATAATCATCAAAAACTATCCAACATTCCAAGCAACTAGCAACCAACCGTTTAGACTTTAACAAAGGTATATAAATGCGCTAGCAAAATGTTATCGATCCTAAAATGGGTTGCAATGTCAATCGGGATACATCTCGAATTTTTCAAAATTACTGAATTTCACCAGTGGGATGATCTAGTTATTCTAATATATTAACCTATATGCGCGAAAACAACTAGATAATAAAGGCAAACAAGTAAATAAATCCCTTTTCAAAATGGCCGTAAAATCTGAAAATTTAAAAGTTAGTTTCGTTTTCCACTATTTTACTTTCCCTCCACACTTAAGTTATGCATTAAACTCAATGTGAAAAATAAACTTCAAAGCATGAAAAAGTAGAGAAAATTAAGATAAGAAAAGACCGAGAGAAACGAAACTTCACGGGCTTAAGAAATCGCGATCGAATCTCCATGTGATAAGATGTTGAATATGCGAGATCAATCGATTTCTCTTCCAACCAAACATATCTAATCAAGAGTGTAATGCCATAATCATCCAATCTCCAAGAGCTTATTAAATCTGCAAAAAGAAACTAAACTACAAAAACACGTAAAATTCTAAAACTCACTTTCGTAGGCATCACGGTTGCATTTAGCGTATGCAACAAGCCTTTTAAACCCCTCGGTGGCCCGAGTGTACGAGTTAAGTCTCGTGAGGGTTTTCAGTGAACATACCCACAAAGTTCGAAAACATTTTTTTTTTATTAAAAACAAGTACTTATTTATTTACGACGTACCAAATTAACAAAAAGTTAGAATGCAAAACACAAGTTTAAGTAGAAAGAGAATGATGTTCAAACATTTTTAGGAATGATTTAATAAAACATTTAAACTTATTAAAGAAAAACTAAATTAATCAAAACTTAAGCAATAAAAATAAATAAACAAAAATAAATATATATATTTTTTTCCGATAAGCACTTGGCGGTTCAAGTGTGAACCGGGCGGATGGGAATGGTCTGGGTCACAGAAAAGTACGAACCGGTTCGGCTGAAATTGAACCGAACGGTTGGACTGGGTCAGAGAGTTGTGAACCGGATGGCTGGGTTCTGAACCGCCGGTTGGGTTTTTTCGGGGTCACAGAAAGTTGTGAACCGGCAACTTTTTTTTTATTTATTTATTTATTTTTTTTTTATTTTTTTTATAGAGAAAACATGTTTAAACTTTTAAACTTTTATTAAACTTAAAAATAAAGTTAAACACAAAAGAGCATATTCTACTACTCTAAACAAATATGAAAACACTATTAATCACGGAAAACAATTAAGAAAATTAAGACAAACACAATTGGTGGGTTTTTTTTTCGCAAGCAATTCGAGCACAAACTTTGAAAGCAAACATTTGAATGATCATTTTTAGAACACATGAAACCAAATCCCAACACCAAAACACTTGATTTTGATGCCAAGACCATTAAGCAAAAGATGAGAATTAAGAGATTTTTGAAACAAAACGCAAGGGAGGCAATTAAGCAATTATCATGAACAAACAAGCAAGCAAGAGCAAAGAAACAATCATTCATGAGCAAGAGCAATTCGAACAAATTAGCAAACAAGCAATCAATTCAATTCAACAATAAAACGAACAAACAAGCAATCAATTCAATATATCAAGCTGTTGATCCCTTAACACGCTTAGAGTTAACTAGAAAGTTAATCTATTTGTGTTTATGACTGATACAATATATTTGATTAATTACAACTTATAAGTAAAACGTAAATATAAAAACACAATGTTTTTCAACGTTTAAATTCTTATTAGAAATCAATCAAAGAATCTATTACCCAAGTGTTTTGCGGAACAAACACTTGGGATTGAATAGACAAGGTATGGTGTCTTCTATCTAAACTCAAGCAATGCTTAAGTGGTAACAATATCGACCCACTGAGCTATCTCAGGGATTGATTACTTTTTTTAGGAGAAAGAAAGTCTAAGCTTTTATTGCACAAAATACCTAACCCACTTTTCTCCATCTGTTTACTATTTATAGGCAAACATGTAAGAGTACTGAAGATTAAAAATACATAAACAATAGGAAGGCGTGTTTGACAACTACAACAATAATTGTCATTTCCAAGAACCAATAGGATTGCGCCAAAAAGTCTTCGAGTGTCAGTTCTGACACTTCTTGACTTTTAGCCGCTTTAGGGATGGTTTGTTTCTGCCCTGATAAGACTTGTCCTTATCTCTTCAAACCTTCCCGGTCAATCCCGCCTTTCTTTCAGGCTTCAGGTTCTTCAGTTTTCGCCTTCAGTCTTCAGTCTTCGATCTTATTGTTATTGAGGAGACTGGGGTTCAGTGAGCTCTTGTCTAACGCTCACTGATCCCATTACCTTCTTCTTCGTCTCAAGTAACACTTCAGGGAGATCCGCCTCCCTGAATTGGTAAGTCTTTCTTCTTAGACTCGTCCTGAGCATCTTGAAGGTAACTCACTGAGTGACTGTTCACTCAGTGACTTAATTGTGTTTTAGGTTGATTAACACTTAGGGTAATTTGTATTCAAATCCTGTTTTAAGGACTCTTGGGTACTGAAGGACCCAACAATCTCCCTCTATTTGGATATAAATTATGCTTAAGTATTTTGATCAGTTATGAGTGAGCTAATGACTTCTTCTCATACTGAATGTATAGAAAGTAATTAAGGACACTGAAATAACAAAACAAAGGGCCATCATTTTATTAATTTCATTGCATAAGTCCTAACAACTAAACAATGTACATGATAGTGGTGGTGTTGCAGATTCATCAGTCCAACTTGTATCTAAGGGCTTCAAGCTTAGGTCTCTTGGATTCCAGCTCATGTTGATCAGGATGTTCTTGAATCTTGGTTCTTAGGTCTTGGCAGAACCTCACATTGGCAGGACTCTATATTGGGGAGGCCATCATGAGGAAACCAAGCATGGCTTTGATTCCAGCCTGATCAATGTCACTCCATCTTTGGAATGCTGGGTCTCCAAACTCATCAGTGAAGAAGAGTCCTCTCTCAGGTTGTTCAATGACCAAGTTATTCACGAATGTAAATCCTTCAGGGAGGGCTCTGTTGCATTCAAGGCCAGGAACTCTGATCTCAGGCTCAGATTCAATTAGCTTCCTCTTTCTTCTAGAGGACTGAGAGGGAGCAGGTTGACTGGCTGGAGCTGGGAGAAGTGAGGGAATACCAAGTTTATCAGGTGTTGCAATCAGTTTTTCATATCTTAGCTTCAGGGATTTCATCAGTTCCTTGACAACAATGTTCGACTTTTTAAATATGATTGGACCCAATTCATCCAGTTCAGTGATCCCAAAGTCAGCGAATCTAAAGGGATCATGAACCTCATAGTGTCTCTTATCTGAACCTCTGAAGACACTAAGGACTGCAGGCTTGGTATTTTGATGGATCTTGACATCAGTGATTGGTTCAGGTCTCAATCTGCTTGTCATAACCTACTGGTACATCCCAATTTTCTTTTTCCTTATCTCCTCAGCCTTTTCAACCTTTCATCCCATTTCTTCCTGAGAGCAATCATCTCAGCATCCTGTGCTTTCACAAAGCTCTGACCACCTTTTCTTCCAGCAAGGGCTTTTGGTTCTAGTCCAATCTTTTCAGCCTCTTCACTGACCACCTGGATAAGAGCAGACTTGTTCAGCCTTTCTTCTTCAGCATCTTTCTTCAACCCTTCTTCCTTGTCCATATGAGCCTGAATTTCAGCCTCAGTGAGAAGATGCATCACTCCATTAATTTCATAAGGGACCTTGACAGGTTCATCAGGGTCAGGCCTTATCTCCAAGGAAGCAGGCACCAATTTTGGTGTAGGTTCAGGCTCAGTGGTAGTGGGAATGCCTTTGCCTTTGTCTTGGTGGGATGATGATGGGATTGTTTCAGGAATCCCCCCCTCAGTGTGAGAAGGAGGTTGTTCTTCAGTGACTTTCTCCCCCTCAACTGTTGCTTGACCCATTGTGAGAGCAAGAGTTGGAGTGCTCACTGAAGTTGAGGGAGCAGCCCGACCTTTGAAAGCCTGATATATCTCAGTCATCATGGATTTGATGTCTAAGGTGTCTTGCTGAAGAGTGGTCACCTTTGCCTCAAGAGATGCCTCAGAAGCCTCTATAGCAGTCATCCTAGGCCCAAGATTCCAGGCCAAGGAATTTGAAGACTTGGCCTATGATGCCAAATGTGCCTCCATAAGAACCAGGAAAGACTTGATGAAGTCCACTGAAGAGCCGAGACCCTGAAGGTTGGAGGATTTCAGCATGTTGACAACCTCAGTGAACTGAGCTGACTGTCGCTGATAAGTCTCCGATCCGTGCTAAAGTATATATATAATATCAGACGGATACACGTGATATGCGGGAATCGACAAACCAACCCTTTAGTAAAAAGGTTAACTTGCAAAAACTCACGCTTGTGATATGTGTGATACCGGGCAAGTGTTACCCGGGTCGTGTCCCAGCGAGGTTGGAATCGACAATCGTGTAAGGTTTGGAATTAGAGTGACTGATGAATGGGATATGGAATTTTTGTATTTTTTAATTCTAAAAAAAGAAATGAGAAACAAATTCTCAAGGAAAATTAAGATCTAAACAAATTAAACTAAAAACGCGATACGGGAATTCTAAAAACGGGTTTAAAAAGTGAAATATTTAAAAATTAATCCTACAAGTTCCAAATTATTTTTCCTAAGATCTATATGAAAAAAGAAAATTTAAGAAAAAAGATTTATATTTTTCTGATTTTTATTTTTTTATTATGAATTAAAAACTGTTTTAAAAAGAAAAATGCATAAAAAATATTAAAACTATTCTAAAAATTCTGAAACTTTTTGTGAAATTACTTTATACTAAACAAGTCCTAGGAAAAATACAAACAAGGTGCCAGCTTATTGGGATAAGCTGGTAATAAGCAAAATGGTTCGGATACTTAAATGAAAAAGTGGGTTAAGTATAAAAGGGTGCAAGGTCTAACTGAAAAAGACCCAAGGGCAGTTGGTGAGTGTGTTGTGTTGTGAGTTAAGAGACTGGGGTTCGAATCCCAGTTTTGCCTTTTTTGCTTTTTTATTTTCTTTTTGGATTTTTACTTTAGAAACTGATTAAGCACTCACCAATAAGCAATTTTTACAAAAGCTACTATTTTTGAAAACCTCAAATAAGCCCAGAAATAAGCCAAGTGGCTTATCAGTTGGCTAAAAAGAGA
Source organism: Artemisia tridentata subsp. tridentata (assembly GCA_021014915.2). Classification (NCBI taxonomy): domain Eukaryota; kingdom Viridiplantae; phylum Streptophyta; class Magnoliopsida; order Asterales; family Asteraceae; genus Artemisia; species Artemisia tridentata. Next base: position 112,566,183 of record CP139504.1, read on the forward strand.
AGTAGCCCAAGGTTGGATCAAAATGGCTGATAAGCTAATAAATAAGCTAAAAGGAAACTGAAATAAGCTAAGCAACTGATAATGAGCTAAATTGAAAACTGAATAAGCCACAAGAACTCAGAAATAAGCACTGATCAAAGATCAAATAAGCAAATGAGATGACTGATGCACAGGGCATATGCAGTCAACCTAGGCAAGTTCAAGCTTATATTTAAGCACTCAAATAACAACTAAAGACCACAGAAGCTGATAATACTAAAAATTGACCTAGCAAACTACTGAGAAACAAGGAATTAAGCTCAGATTAACACAATTAAGCACTTAAATGGGATCTAGAAAAATCATGCAGACTGCATATATGGTACTTTTTGTGCAGACTTGCACAAAATGGCACAAATCAAATAGAGACTTAACCAACTCTTGCAATTACACTAAATGGCTTCCAAAGACCTCAGAAAAGCTACAAGAAAGGTCCAAATGAGTTGAAGCTTATGGGAAGCTTATTTGAGCAGTTGAGGTTCTATGATTGTCACAGTCCACTCAAAACTATCAAAACAATCCAATTATCTCTAAAAATCATACAAACAGCTTATTCTAACCAAGTTGAGCTAGATTGAAGTTGGCTAAATGACAAATGAACAGTGCTGAGCTATTTTTAACCCAATTGACCCATTATGCCAAACAGTCCTTTAAGGGACTATTTTGGTAATTTTAAACTACCAATGATCAAAATAAGCTATGTTACTGATTTAAACCAACTACTTAAGCTATATTAACTATGTTTAAGCTAATTTGATTACTGATTAAGCACTAGATAAGCTAAAGCTTATCTTGACTGTTTAAAGCTTATTAGTGAGTTTTAAGCAAAACTAATTTAAACCATGACAACCTATTACATTAACTTCAAATAACCTTAATAAGATCAAATAAGCATAGAAAAAGTAGATAAGTAGTAAATAAGCAATTGTACAGTAGAAATGGAAATTTGGAAATTTCTTACAAATGTTTTTGTTCCAAAACAAGGACTGAATACCAAGTACCACATCAACCTATAGCTTCCCAAGAAGCTCTAAACCATGGGCTTCCATATTTCACCATGCTCCAGCTTATGTTGCACCAAACAGCTTATTTATAGCTTATTTTAACTTTTTTTTGACTTTTTTGGTATTTTAAGGATTAAGACTGAGTTACACTATTATAAACTTATCAAAAGCTATAGTGAGCTTATATAAGCTTATAGAAACAGAAAAGAAGCTATTTCCAATAACAATTAACTTGATTCGAATTCTCAGTTCACATAAAAATTTGAAAACATGAAATTTTCATTAACTAATGGAAATGGTACAAAGATTAATGATAACAAGACTGAAAGTAACTTGAATTAATAACTAGAAATTAAAATTGATAAAGCTTAAATAATTAAAGTACAATGCGATTAAGAAAAATTAACTACTTGCCAATTAAGGCTACATTGTGGTTCTATTTATACTACACTGAGGTGGGTTCTTCTACTTATCTTCCTCTGAACCTTCTGAGCCATTGGATTGGCTTGATATCATCTCAGCCCTTGGTTCCTGATTTTAGCGCCAAAATGGTGTGAGTGGGAAAACCACTTGACTAATAACGTGTGATGGGGAAGAAGCATTTAATGTTTCTTGGTTTATTAGGAGAAGTGTTGAGGAAGCTAGGAGGGGGTGGATTGTGTCAGGGATAAGGTGGGAGTGGTGGTATGGTTTTGGGCGGGTGTTGGTTTTGGAAGATGAGTTTGACCAAAGGTCAAACTGGTATTAGCTAAGGGGAGTGGGTCGGGTTATTTGTTTAATGTGTTGGGCTGGGTTATTTGTTTGGTGTGGGCTGGGTTTATTAGAAATAGGTTAAGGCTGGGTTTTATTTTAGTTTGTGGATTTAAATGGAATTGGATTTAACTTTGAGGGACCATAATTGTAAAATCTGAAAATCCAAGGACCAAGGCTACCAAAAGTAAAAATTATGTCCAAGGACCTTTTGTGTCATTTTGGTATTTTTGGGGGTTGACTTTGACTTTTGACTTTGACTTTTGTCTTCACTTGATCAAATGCACAATTGTTGTCGAGTCGATCCAAAAATATTCGTTTTCGTTCCGTTTTCAATCCTTTAGTACCTGAAACACATAAAACACAAACCAAGGATATCTGCAATATATATTGGGTGTTTTTGGTCATTTTTGTGTCTTTTATGGGTATAAAATGATGAGTATTTACACACTCATCAATCCCCCACACTAAACTATTGCTAGTCCCTAGCAATCCGATCATATAAAGTAATGAAAGGATCAAAAGAATACCAAGCATACCCCTTTTTGATTTTTTATACAATGCACGAAATTTAAACTTAGAACATTAAATATATAACATGCTTGATTTCCAAAAATGGTATCATGGAACGGGATTCACACAAACTGGGTGTCTCCAGGGAATTGTAATCGTCATCCACTTTTTTATACTCCCAACTAAGCTTAAACTCAATGTGCAAATGCTTTTGTAAAATGCTAACACTACTTATATCAATAATCTATGTAAGCCGAGACTTAACTTTTCACTCCCATATTTATTCAAGTTAGGTGACTGTGCTTATTTTCAAAATTTTGATAACAAAAATCGACGTTTTTATAAAACTTTGACTAATACTAGGTGAAAGATAGATTTAAAATTTACAACATGCAAATTTCAAAATTTATTGCATTTTGCAATATCATTCCATTTTATTTTATTTTTTTCTTTTCATTTTTTCATCATTTTTTTTTTACTTGTGCAACATAAACTAACGGAGTTTCACGGGAACCAAGACCTTACACCTTTCGGAATAAAGGATCCAAGGGCCGTTACAACGGAGAATTCCAAGACTCTAAACATTCGTGAAATGAGGATCCAAGGGTGTTAGACCAAGACCTCACACATTCCTGAATTAGAGGTCCAAGGGCCGGTGTAAGAGGGTAGCCAAGACCTAAACGCCTTCCGGAAATAAGAATCCAAGGGCCGATCTTGAACCGTAGCTTTTTAGCATATACATTTATTACTTAACTTTTACATTATTATGACATATGCTTGTTCTGAAGTTTAAATAAAGCTTTGAACTAGTATTTTTCAAAATCGTATAGAAAAATGATTTTGTGTGTTCAAATGTTTGAAAATAAGCACTAATTAAGTCAGATTAGTTATCTCTTGGGAGAAAAAGCCATAGATTACTTATATAAGCTCTAAAGAAAACCAACTATTCTACGCTTAGCATTTTCATTTGCACATATCGTAAAACCTTAGTCTAATCGTTAAGGAAGCAGCCAGATCAACACTCTGGCAGAGTCGGGATTCCCTTTGTTCTAACCTAATCAAGACTAAACACTTCTTTTTTTATTGCAATTTCTTATCTAAAAATCGAAAAAAATTTAAAATTTTTGGCCAAAACGGGGGTACTAGGGCACTAGAAGGTACACATGTGACAAAATTCGCGAGAATTCCCCCCACACTTAGAATTGAATATTGCCCTCAATATTCAAAGTACCGGCTATTATGCCGACACTTTGAACGTAAAAAGGTAATACTAATAGCCAAGTGTGTGAAAGAAATCTTGATACGTGGTTTTGCGACCTTACAACAGGTTTTACCTCTCGAGGGATCTCAAGAGGCTTGCAATCCCACCAGGCAGTGTACCTGACCGATGTAGTATAGTGTAGTGGCAAGTACTGGGGATTGATCGTTCTCTAGGGGAATAGTGTCGTTAGGATTGAAAAACTACTCTAATAGGTCTAAGGGTGAGGGAAGATTCTTTTTGTATTTTTTATATTTTTATAAAAGCAAGTAAAATCTCGGGTTTGAAGGAGTGGGCGGAATTAGTTGCTAGTCAACTAACCCAAATAACTACAATTGCAAATAAAATAAAATAACTGAAAATAAAAAGGTTGTGAAACTTATATGGAGATAAATGTGTTTACTTAGATTTCCTTACTCCCTAACTATCTTTTACCGGTTGATTAGTGTGTATTAATTGCGTGGACGACGGGTGTATTCCTTAATACCAATCGTGGGGTGGCGTACGTACTTCCCCAACTCTACAAGCTCCTACTTCACTCCTATGTCGAGCCGGCTAAGAAGCTCCTAACATGGGATCACTAGAATTCGCTCATGCATTAAATACAACCATAATAACCTTAGTACGCATTGGTTCATGTTTCTTAAGACGTTCAAGCAAGTTACCGTATAGGAGGTTAGCCAGTTTTCTTAAGCCTAACATCGATAAACAATCATCCAATACAATTAATAACACACCAACAACCAATAATCAATAGTTAGGTTTCATTAGATCTAAGCAAACACAAGATAAATCTAGCCTAGCATGTTAAATAAAAGACAAGAACAAGATATAATCAAACAACACATAGACATATTGAATGATTAATTGATTACTTATCTTCAATTGAACATGGGAGATCCAAGGGTATAAAACCCTTAAAAATGGCAGAAAAATCGTCTTAGGGTTTCTTCTCACAAAGTTGCACACTAATGACTAAAAATTATGAAAATATATATAGGAAAACAGATCTGACGGCGTCACGTTATAGAGCTGACGCCGTCACCTCGCCGCGGTTAGGGTTTCTTGATGGCCTTCTTGACGCCGTCCCCTTTTAATCCTCCAAAATCCTCTCTGGCGCGTCAAGGGTTGACGGCGTCACACTGGGGCTTGACGCCGTCACAGGTACTATTCCAGCAAATTTAGAGACTTTGTCGTTTTCTTCACTTTTATGCTCCAAAAACGTCCAAAATGCTTCCTTTTCCAGATTTCTTCTCCAAAGTACCTAAAATGACAAAAGGAACGATTTAGGGCAATATTTGATCAAATAAATACGATTTAGGGCTTAAATGACCCCCTAAAAGCGGTACACTTTTCGCTTCATCAAATACCCTTACACTTGAGATTTGCTTGTCCTCAAGCAAATGCGCTTTTATTCTAATCAAAATACAAGTTAGGGGTCATTTAACGCTAATATAAAAGTAATTACAACAAATAGTCGTTCCCCTTTAATCATAATAAGCACGGAGATTACATACTAGCACCTCACAAGTAGTGTTTAGATACTCACATCTCTCAGGTGTCATAAAAGTATATCTCACAAATGAAAATGAATAATATCTCTCACTACCTGTCATAGCAAATAGATTACCATAGGCTTGGGAAAGGATCGAAAACCTTCTCCACTAGGTGTAAGCACCTAAGATAAACTATCAAAGAGGGCTTTTACATGGGTTATAACGTGAGGTGTAGGGATATGATAAACACGGTTTTGTTGGATAAAGGATATTTTACTGGTGGCGAGTTAAAGATCTTGATTAATTACATGTACAATATGGCGTTGCTAAGCCAAGACTAGACTCGACTTAAGCTAATGAAAAAAAATAACAAAAAGATAAAATAAACATAAAATGAAACGGGATGGTAGTCCGTATGTTTTTTCTACCTTTTTTTTTTTTTTTTTTTTTTTTTTTTTTGACATACACTCTTGCCCTACCATCCAAAATAATACATCGCAGGGGGAGGGTTGTATCCCCCTTACACTTGAACTTTTACATAACTTTACAATTAACTATTTTAATGACTTGAATTAAGATAATCGAAACACTTGGAGTACTTTTAAAATATTTAGCACATATGGGGGTAATAATGTTGTTCTTCCCCATTACTCCATTACACTAGTACTTTACCCACGAGTCCCAATCGTCCCAAAACAATATGTACAAGGATATGACTCGACTTAGCAACAATGTAATCAATTAGATAATTAACTTGGGGTTTAAACAAATGTTGTCACAATAATGCACTTAAAATGAGTGTATACAAGGTAGGCTAAGGCGATTTGGGTGTACATTTAAGTGGGGTGTAAACAAATTCTTACTTTAAGTAAAATGCTTAAAGTTAGAAACGAAAAGATAGGCTCTGAGGGGTGTACTAGGGGTATCGTGTACTAAAAATGAGTACAACGCAAAGGGTGTGGGAGAATTACTTGACCAATGTAGCCAATGTAATTATAACAAAAACACAGGTGTAAAACAATGGGTTAATCCTAATGCCTCTTATCATGTAGTAAATCTAACTACACGAATGTAGTCTCACTTGTGGCCTTGGAATCGTCCTAACGCAAGTTCTAGAATCTAAGTGCTACCGGTACACACATCATAGCATAAATGCTTTTCCTACCAATTCTAGGGGCGAACCTCATATATTTGGGGGTGGAAAATTTTTTAGTGGTACGGTTTTGTGCTAGTCATATAACTCCTATCCGTGAGACGCTCATTAAGACCAAAGTTTCACTCCTGTATGTTGTAAAAAATTTTAAATTTGGCACTAAAATTGCCTTAACAGGTATTTCTCTCAGTTTTATTACACATCTACCATTAAACAAACAAAAATCAAGTGCAATTGTATTCTCTAAGGTATCGTACTTTACCCCCCCTTACACTTAAGATGAACATTGTCCCCAATGTTCAAATAACAAGATGTAAAAGTATAAGGTAAAAGAATGAAATCAAATACTCCCCTGATTCGCTCGGTGGATAAAGGGGTAACATGGTTAGATCTTCTTCCAAGGTAATGTTGAAGCTTCAAGATTAAAGCAGCACCAAAAGCTAGATTCCACATACATCTCCTTGTCCAAAATAACCTGTTAAACCTGAGAAAACAAACACGAAAACCTGCATAACATCGGCGGGATAAATCTGTATAAGGATATAATGCTTGTGGAATGATTATTTTGCAGATTCCTGGAGTTTATAAGTTAGAGATTTAATAAAAACTTTTTATGATTCCGGTAGAAAAACAAAACTTTCAAAAATTTCAGAAAATTAAAACCTGACGCCGTCAGGTTTTAAGGCCTGACGCCGTCAGGTTTTAAGGCCTGACGCCGTCAGAAATGATCTGACAGAATTCTCATGTTAAGTTTCCGGAAAATTTCTGGAAAAACCTATACCTTACTTCCTGGAATTCCTGCAAAATATCATTATGACTCGATACAAGCATTTGACTCAAAAAATTACTAATATGTATGTTAATTTATTATTGTTATGATTCATGTTCATTTGTTCTAATAAACCGATTTGGATTTCCCTTACACTTATCTTTTGCAAAATACCTTTATATGTAGTTAAGACGAAGTTAAAAACAAGATAAAGCATTTTCACAATTTAGTTTCGAACATGAATCAATAATAATAAAGATTAAACATACATACAGAAGCAAATAAAATCAAACAAACAAATAAATAAACACACAAAGCAAATAAAGCTTGGGTTGCCTCCCAAGAAGCGCTTGTTTTTGTTCGAGTCACGAGCCTGACTCTACCCTTATTTAACGGATAAAGGAGAGGTTTTTCCTACACTTAGGATTAAGTGCGGGTGATAGTAGCGATACACACCATCTTGGTGGAAGTATGCCGCGTGAGGAAAGAGTGGTGGATGAATTATATACTCAAAGGGGTGTGCTCCTTTCATCATAACCTTACCTAGTTCACTTTGGTCAATGGGTGAGTCGAAGTGTTCTCCTAAAAAGGGATCATTTTCTAACAACTTCGAGAGACTCCTAATTGGGAACCCATCTTGACCCAATAGACCCGGTTTAAACCCATAATGTTTCTTGTGATCAATCATAAATGGGTGATGTAAGTATGAAAGGTTATGGTTCACTCCTATGTTAGCTTCCTCACTACAAGGCTTAATGTCTACTACCTTAAACTTAAGACTACCCGGACTATATGTTTTGATGGGTGGATCGGGACCTAATTCAATTCCTAAATTTTCATCCAAGGATGGAAGATTAGGTAACGGTTTTGGTTGAGGCTCCGGCTCATCAAAACTAGGAACTTTCATAGGACTAAAAGAAAGGTTGTGATCACTAAAATCATTCAAACCTATTTCTTCTAGTTGTCTTTGGTCCAAGGGCTCTACCTCTATTGGGGTTCCTATAGTCTCCTCAACTTCTTCCGGGTAAGTCACGGGCGGTGTGTGTGCCTCAAATGATGGTAGGACTTGTGAGGTACTTAGCGGGCTTATGTTACTAACCTCATCATTCCTTGTGTCAAGATCACCTATATCCTCATCATGGGTTTTGGTAGAATTTAAACCTAACATTTTCCCTAATATCTCAAGTGCTTCACTAGGCATCTCAACTTCTATATCCGAATCATAAGGATCATCCTCAATATTCTGACTGCTATATTCAAATTGCCCAAAAGATTCATCATGTGTTTCTTGAGATTCATCGTCATCGATCATAAAACTTAGGTCTTTTTGATCAATGTGATCATGCTCGGCTAGATCCTCCATCACATCAAGATCACCTAAGTGTTCACCCTGTATTATGGTAGTGCCTAACCATGACATGCAGCTAGGTGGCTCAACTCTAACCGTCTCAGAATCTTGGTTTGACTCTAAGTCCATGTTCTTAAAAACTAGGTCTTTTTGCTCATACAAATCCACTAATTCGTTCCACTTATGGGTCATGGTTAGGAAGTTTTCCTCAAAATTCATCCAAAGGGTCTTACTAAAAGGAATTGATCCTGATAATGATCGTCTAATAGAAATCACACATGCATAGAATTCATTAAACCCATCTAACTTTACCCCCAACTCCTCTTGGAAATCACTAAGAGCACACAAAAATTCATTGGAATGATAGGAAGCAAATCTATTAGTGAAATATAGTTGTTCCTCTATTGTCAATGATCTAAATGGAGTTTCATCCGCCATAGTGACAAATGAAAATGGTTTTACAAACAAAGGGCACAAAGAAAAAGATAGACTACAAGAAAGCTAATACAAAGAAAATAAAAATCTCAATAAGATAGGAATCTAATGAGTAGACCTAATAAAATAAAAATTCAACCTAAACAATAACTATTCCCCGGCAACGGCGCCAAAAACTTGATGCGTGGTTTTGCGACCTTACAACAGGTTTTACCTCTCGAGGGATCTCAAGAGGCTTGCAATCCCCATCAGGCAGTGTACCTGACCGATGTAGTATAGTGTAGTGGCAAGTACCGGAGGATTGATCGTTCTCTAGGGGAATAGTGTCGTTAGGATTGAAAAACTACTCTAATAGGTCTAAGGGTGAGGGAAGATTCTTTTTGTATTTTTTATATTTTTATAAAAGCAAGTAAAATCTCGGGTTTGAAGGAGTGGGCGGAATTAGTTGCTAGTCAACTAACCCAAATAACTACAATTGCAAATAAAATAAAATAACTGAAAATAAAAAGGTTGTGGAACTTATATGGAGAGAAATGTGTTTACTTAGATTTCCTTACTCCCTAACTATCTTTTACCGGTTGATTAGTGTGTATTAATTGCGTGGATGACGGGTGTATTCCTTAATACCAATCGTGGGGTGGCGTACGTACTTCCCCAACTCTACAAGCTCCTACTTCACTCCTATGTCGAGCCGGCTAAGAAGCTCCTAACATGGGATCACTAGAATTCGCTCATGCATTAAATACAACCATAATAACCTTAGTACGCATTGGTTCATGTTTCTTAAGACGTTCAAGCAAGTTACCGTATAGGAGGTTAGCCAGTTTTCTTAAGCCTAACATCGATAAACAATCATCCAATACAATTAATAACACACAACAACCAATAATCAATAGTTAGGTTTCATTAGATCTAAGCAAACACAAGATAAATCTAGCCTAGCATGTTAAATAAAAGACAAGAACAAGATATAATCAAACAACACATAGACATATTGAATGATTAATTGATTACTTATCTTCAATTGAACATGAGAGATCCAAGGGTATAAAACCCTTAAAAATGGCAGAAAAATCGTCTTAGGGTTTCTCCTCACAAAGTTGCACACTAATGACTAAAAATTATGAAAATATATATAGGAAAACAGATCTGACGGCGTCACGTTATAGAGCTGACGCCGTCACCTCGCCGCGGTTAGGGTTTCTTGATGGCCTTCTTGACGCCGTCCCCTTTTAATCCCCCCAAATCCTCTCTGGCGCGTCAAGGGTTGACGGCGTCACACTGGGGCTTGACGCTGTCACATGTACTATTCCAGCAAATTTAGAGACTTTGTCGTTTTCTTCACTTTTATGCTCCAAAAACGTCCAAAATGCTTCCTTTTCTAGATTTCTTCTCCAAAGTACCTAAAATGACAAAAGGAACGATTTAGGGCAATATTTGATCAAATAAATACGATTTAGGGCTTAAATGACCCCCTAAAAGTGGTACACTTTTCGCTTCATCAAATCTCTAGGAAAAATTTGATCCGTGCTAAAGTATATATATAATATCAGACGGATACACGTGATACGCGGGAATCGACAAACCAACCCTTTAGAAAAAAGGTTAACTTGCAAAAACTCACGCTTGTGATATGTGTGATACCGGGCAAGTGTTACCCGGGTCGTGTCCTAGCAAGGTTGGAATCGACAATCGTGTAAGGTTTGGAATTAGAGTGACTGATGATTGGGATATGGAATTTTTGTATTTTTTAATTCTAAAAAAAGAAATGAGAAACAAATTCTCAAGGAAAATTAAGGTCTAAACAAATTAAACTAAAAACGCGATACGGGAATTCTAAAAACGGGTTTAAAAAGTGAAATCTCTAAAAATTAATCCTACAAGTTCCAAATTATTTTTCCTAAGATCTATATGAAAAAAGAAAATTTTAGAAAAAAGATTTATATTTTTCTGATTTTTATATTTTTTATTATGAATTAAAAATTGTTTTAAAAAGAAAAATGCATAAAAAATATTAAAACTATTCTAAAAATTCTGAAACTTTTTGTGAAATTACTTTATACTAAACAAGTCCTAGGAAAAATACAAACAAGGTACCAGCTTATTGGGATAAACTGGTAATAAGTAAAATGATTCGGATAGCTTAAATGAAAAAGTGGGTTAAATATAAAATGGTGCAAGGTCTAACTGAAAAAGACCCAAGGGTAGTTGGTGAGTGTGTTGTGTTGTGAGTCCAGAGACTGGGGTTCGAATCCCAGTTTTGCCTTTTTGCTTTTTTATTTTCTTTTTGGATTTTTACTTTAGAAACTGATTAAGCACTCACCAATAAGCAATTTTTACAAAAGCTACTATTTTTGAAAACCTCAAATAAGCCCAGAAATAAGCCAAGTGGCTTATCAGTTGGCTAAAAAGAGAAATAGCCCAAGGTTGGATCAAAATGGCTGATAAGCTAATAAATAAGCTAAAAGGAAACTGAAATAAGCTAAGCAACTGATAATGAGCTAAATTGAAAACTGAATAAGCCACAAGAACTCAGAAATAAGCACTGACCAAAGATCAAATAAGCAAATGAGATGACTGATGCACAGGGCATATGCAGTAAACCTAGGCAAGTTCAAGCTTATATTTAAGCACTCAAATAACAACTAAAGACCACAGAAGCTGATAATACTAAAAATTGACCTAGCAAACTACTGAGAAACAAGCAATTAAGCTCAGATTAACACAATTAAGCACTTAAATGGGATCTAGAAAAATCATGCAGACTGCATATATGGTACTTTTTGTGCAGACGTGCACAAAATGGCACAAATCAAATAGAGACTTAACCAACTCTTGCAATTACACTAAATGGATTCCAAAGACCTCAGAAAAGCTACAAGAAAGGTCCAAATGAGCTGAAGCTTATGGGAAGCTTATTTGAGCAGTTGAGGTTCTATGATTGTTACGGTCTACTCAAAACCATCAAAGCAATCCAGTTATCTCTAAAAATCTTACAAACATCTTATTCTAACCAAGTTGAGCTAGATTGAAGTTGGCTAAATGACAAATGAACAGTGCTGAGCTATTTTTAACCCATTTGACCCATTATGCCAAACAGTCCTTTAAGGGACTGTTTTGGTAATTTTAAACTACCAATGATCAAAATAAGCTATGTTACTGATTTAAACCAACTACTTAAGCTATATTAACTATGTTTAAGCCAATTTGATTACTGATTAAGCACTAGATAAGCTAAAGCTTATCTTGACTGTTTAAAGCTTATTAGTGAGTTTTAAGCAAAACTAATTTAAACCATGACAACCTATTACATTAACTTCAAATAACCTTAATAAGATCAAATAAGCATAGAAAAAGTAGATAAGTAGTAAATAAGCAATTGTACAGTAGAAATGGAAATTTGGAAATTTCTTACAAATGCTTTTGTTCCAAAACAAGGACTGAATACCAAGTACCACATCAACCTATAGCTTCCCAAGAAGCTCTAAACCATGGGCTTCCATATTTCACCATGCTCCAGCTTATGTTGCACCAAACAGCTTATTTATAGCTTATTTTAACTTTTTTTTGACTTTTTTGGTATTTTAAGGATTAAGACTGAGTTACACTATTATAAACTTATCAAAAGCTATAGTGAGCTTATATAAGCTTATAGAAACAGAAAAGAAGCTATTTCCAATAACAATTAACTTGATTCGAATTCTCAGTTCACATAAAAATTTGAAAACATGAAATTTTCATTAACTAATGGAAATGGTACAAAGATTAATGATAACAAGACTGAAAGTAACTTGAATTAATAACTGGAAATTAAAATTGATAAAGCTTAAATAATTAAAGTACAATGCGATTAAGAAAAATTAACTACTTGCCAATTAAGGCTACATTGTGGTTCTATTTATACTACACTGAGGTGGGTTCTTCTTCTTATCTTCCTCTGAACCTTCTGAGCCATTGGATTGGCTTGATATCATCTCAGCCCTTGGTTCCTGATTTTGGCGCCAAAATGGTGTGAGTGGGAAAACCACTTGACTGATAACGTGTGATGGGGAAGAAGCATTTAATGCTTCTTGGCTTATTAGGAGAAGTGTTGAGGAAGCTAGGAGGGGGGTGGATTGTGTCAGGGATAAGGTGGGAGTGGTGGTATGGTTTTGGGCGGGTGTTGGTTTTGGAAGATGAGTTTGACCAAAGGTCAAACTGGTATTAGCTAAGGGGAGTGGGCCGGGTTATTTGTTTAATGTGTTGGGCTGGGTTATTTGTTTGGTGTGGGCTGGGTTTATTAGAAATGGGTTAAGGCTGGGTTTTATTTTAGTTTGTGGATTTAAATGGAATTGGATTTAACTTTGAGGGACCATAATTGTAAAATCTGAAAATCCAAGGACCAAGGCTGCCAAAAGTAAAAATTATATCCAAGGACCTTTTGTGTCATTTTGGTATTTTTGGGAGTTGACTTTGACTTTTTTACTTTGACTTTTGTCTTCACTTGATCAAATGCACAATTGTTGTCGAGTCGATCCAAAAATATTCGTTTTCGTTCCGTTTTCAATCCTTTAGTACCTGAAACACATAAAACACAAACCAAGGATATCTGCAATATATATTGGGTGTTTTTGGTCATTTTTGTGTCTTTTATGGGTATAAAATGATGAGTATTTACACACTCATCAGTCTCAGAAGCTTGAAGAATTTTCTTATTGAGCTCAGGGTCATATTTCACTGACTCTTGAATACTCTTCATAATGTTGGAGAGAGTAGCGTTGAACATTTTAAGATTTTCATCAAGAGTTGTTAAGGAGAAGGAGATCGATGATTTATGCTCATTAACATCATCATGATAAGATTCAATGGATTCCTTCAGGTTGACATAGTGAACTACAGCTTCACAATGTTGGTCAAAGATTTATTCAGTGAGCCCTTGAAAGAGAGCATTATTGTCCTTCTGCAAGAACTTGACCAATTGTCTTTCAGTGAGAGGAGGAGTGCTGTCATACTTCCTGAGGTTAGCTGGACAGGATGATTCAGAGTCCGAAGAATGATCAGCCTGAGATGCTGATTCTTTACCTTGTGGTGGAGAAGACTGATGCGATTGTTCAGTGGGTTGAGCATCAGTCTCCATATCATCACCTGCCTCAAACACTTCTTCCTCACTATCAATGCTAAGCTCCTCATCAGACAAGAGAACAGCCTGAAAATCTGCCATGGACTGAATCTGTAACTGGTTTTGGCCAGGTCCTGACCTTGCCATAACAACTGAGTGGGTTTGCTCAGCCTTGCTTTTGGAGTCAGTTCCTGAGGGAATGGATCCGCCTTGAGTGGGTTGTGGTTCCATATCAGTGGGTAGTTGCATGCCCCCTGAGTCTTTGTCCCCATGTGCTCCTTCAAGCACTGATGGATGTTTTTCAGTATTATCACTAGGCACAGTTTGTGATGGTTGGTGGACCCCCTTCCCATCAGGGTTGTACTGCCCTATTGGGGATTTAGGGTCCTTGACTCCCTGAGACCCTGAGTGTGATTTCTCAGAGCCGTGAACGGGATGTGATTGGGTGTGGGTCCCCATCTCAGTAGAGTAGTGATGACCTACCGAGGATTCAGGACCCTTTACTCCCTCAGACACAGATTGTGATTTGTCAGTGCCTTCATCGGGATGTGATTGGGTGGAGGTTTTTGACTCCACTGACTTGTTTATGTCAGTAGAGCCATGAGGAAGGGATTTGCCAGAGGATACTGAGGATGATTTCTCTGTACCCTCCGTTGGCTTTTCTTTTAAGGTCAAGAGGGTCTCAATGATGGGTGTCTCTGAGGTCTTGGCCGTTTGTCCTCCTTTTGAGGCAGAAGATCCAAGGGCGAGTGGTGTGGGTTTCACCACCTTCTTGGTCCCTGCCTTCTTCTTCTTCTTCTCCTGCTTTTCAGGAGAAGGAATGGGTGATATTACCTTTTCACCCTGAATAAATATCAGTATATAGTCAGTCAGGGCTACTGGTTGTACCTCAGTGAGGTCTCTAGAATAGTTGGCCTTATGTAAGACGTCAGGTTTTGATCCTTGAATGCCAGGCCTAACATAATCAGAGCCTAATAAGGCCTGAAGCACACATGAAATAAACCTAGGATAAGACATGTGTGTTTGTCAAGATTTTCCTGAGAGCTTGGCCACGAGGTCACGAAAGATTATTCCTCCGATATTTATCTTTTTACCCTCCAGGAGACTGAACAACATCAATTGTTGTGATGCGTTCAACTGTTCCGTGGAGGATTTATTGCCTCCAAGGACCTAAATGACAAAAGTCATCAAGATCCTCCAGGCTGGGGGAAACCAAGTCTTGATTATTGGTGCCTTGGCCAATAATAAACCTGTGGCCACATCAGGTTGTTTGGGGTCATGTGGCCCTAGAAAAAACAATTATGCTTTAACTTCTTGGTCAGTGGGGTTGGGCTCAAAATTCTCAGCAAAATCAAGGCCAGTGGCTTTGATGAAGGTTTTGTAATCAAGGGAGAGGGTCCTTCTCCCATTCATCACTGAGAATGTGATAATTGAGTCCTTGGTGTCTTCAGGGCTTGTTGCCACTGCAGTATACCAAAATTCCCTCAAGTAGTCACGATATATGACAGAGGGAGTCTTTGTGAATGCCATAGCAAGAAAGCAGTTTTATAGGTACTTAACCACATTCCTGTACGCCTAAAACTTTTGGGGATAGGCAAAATTTCCTACCACATTGTTCTTGGTCATGTCTACGCCCTAAATGAGGAATTTCACATTTAGGGCGTATTTGATAGCTTTAGATGTAGCCATTTTTGTTGGGTGAGTCTGGGTAACAAAGATGGTCTTGGTTTCTAAAAGCTAAGAACACACACACAATTTTTTGGTTTTGAAAGAAAAAAAGGCAAGAATTTGCTTAAGATTTAAAAAAAAACGTGTATGTGTTTTTTATTTTGGGGGTATTTATAGGGAAGTGGAGAGGAGGGTATTTTAGGCATTAAGCGGTTTAATTTTCTCAAAAGATATTATTTTGAAAACCGTTTTGAATAAAAACGTTTGAGATCCGCATTTAATGCATAACCACTCCACTTCCCCTGTTTTGCGCAACTGTCGAGGCAAACAGTTGTGCCATCTGCAAAAAGTGTAATTTGCAAGGTTGAGTCATCACATATCTGTTATGTGATTGGAGAGGCATTAAATGCCAAGTGGGAATGTGGGGGCCCATGAGGTGCATGCCAGAAAGACAAAAGAACAAATATTCTAATATTAAATAAGAATTCAGTTACCAACCTCGGACATTTAATAACTAGATACTTAGAGCATTTAAGTTAACATTGAATGTCACTTGAGGGCCCTGAATGACTCTTCATTCAGTGAACCTGCTTGTTCAGGACTTGGGTTTAGTTCCTGAGATACAAGGGTTCAGGGTAGGTTATCCTGCTTGTTCAGGGACTTGGGTTTAGTTCCTGAAGTTCAGGAAAGGTGATTTAAGTGATCTTTTTCACTGAGGAACACATTAAGTCAGGGACCTGGGGTTTTCAGAATTTACACTTAGTTGGATAGATTCAATCAGTGGACTGAATCTCAATATCCAACATTCCTAGTTCAACTTTCAGTCTTGTGAAAGTTGGTTCATCCAATGGTTTGGTGAATATATTAGCTAGCTGATATTCAGTAGGAATGAAGTGTAATTCAGTGTGACCATTCATAACATGATCCCTGATGAAATGATATCTAATATCAATGTGTTTTGTTCTCTGTTGAAGAACAGGGTTGTTTGAGATGGCAATTACACTTGTGTTATCACAAAAGATGGG